>JAJHUR010129845.1:0-46014 GCA_027495735.1 Lutjanus campechanus | reverse complement strand
TTGACATGCGTCCATGTGCTCCACAAGTTTGGACCTATTTTGCAAGTCATTATTGTAACAATTATTTCCACTGTTGATTAGTTTGTAAGTCATTTTTCTTGATTTAAATGATTAGTTGTTTGGTCCATAAAATGTGAGAAAATGTTGAAAAATGTTGTTCAGTGTTTCTGAAGCTCAAAATGACGTCCTCAAATGTCTTGTTTTGTCCACAACCCAAAGATATTCAGTTAACTGTTAAAGGAGTAAAGAGGAGTAAAGAAACCAGAAAATAGTCACATTTGAGAAGCTAAAGTCAGAGAATTTAGAGTTTCTTTTTAATTAAAAAATGATCAAAATGATTAACTGATCATCAAAATAGTTGGTGATCAGTTTTATATTTGATGAATAGTTGATTAACCGATTAGGGCTTATCATTGTAGCTCTAAATCTGACAAACCCATTACCAATTTTATCATCATCCCAGTGCCAGCCTGGCATGTTTTAGGCTAGTGATTTTCAAAGCAGGGGCCTCAAGAGTGGTGCTGGGGGGGCTCAGCAAAATGCAAAAAAAGGTTAAATAAAAAAAAAATAAAAAAATAAAATTATCATGATGTTGATTAAAATAAAAACATCTTGCAAAAGGGGGCTCCAGCCATGAGCTAATACTATTTGGGGAGAAATGGCATAGAAAAGTAAGGGGTCCTCTGTTTTAGACTTTCAAAATAAAAGATATCTTATGCTTCAACCCCTAAAGCAATGTTATTAGAACAAACAACAGTAATATAGTAGTAAGTAGTGTAGTTGGCAGCTTATATGAGAAAAATGTATATGTTTAAAAACCACTCCAACCCGGTCAGTCCTCCCTACTAACTTTTCACTGCACTGCCCCCCTGGGAAACTGTGTCTGTCTCCTGTGATGTGATGTGATTTCAAGCAAAAAACTTCACTTCACAATGTCTTCGGCACTTTCCACAAGGCACAGTGGGTCTGTCTCACAACACAACCATAAGATTATACAGACAGGAACACTCTTCAGAGTCTTTGTTAGATTACCAAGTGGAAACTGGCTGGAAACCCTGAGAAAAAAAAAATCACAGATGTCAATGTTCTGAGTTATATTTTCTGGTTCAGGTTATTGTCGACAACTTAAAATATAGTACAAAGCTCGGGATTTTATTTCCAACGTTTTGTTACACTAGGGATGATTTTAAAATGACAGGCATTCCCAGGCTCTATATAGAAATATAGAACAGGCGCTCTGGCATGCTCTAGCCTATATCACCAAAACGCCCCCCAAAAAACAAAAAAAAAACATTTTAAGTGCTCTTTGGGGCCCTCTGGTGGCCACGGGGGCCCTAAGTGGTTGCTTAGTTAGCTTATTCGTCAGGCCAGCTTTGAGGATAGCTCTCTCTCTCTCTCTCTCTCTCTCTCTCTCTCTCTCTCTCTCTCTCTCCCTCTCTCTCTCTGCGCACACGGGTGTGTGTATGCACATAAAAAACAAGTCAATCATAATCTTGCCTGAAAGCAGCAGCCTCTTAGCCATGCACAGATTTAACAGGCCTTATCTCATGTGGTCCAGTAGCTAATTTCCCCTCATTCTGCCCCCCCAGCAGCTTGTTGACAGCATAATGCATTCAAATTGGATTGTGTGTGCGCTCGCTTATTAATTTTTTGGCATACTCCAAATTTTTAATTTGGGAAGAAAATAGAGTGACACATTCAGCTGTCCACATTTGTGTGCGTCACTCTTTTGTCTCAACATTGGACTTGGAAGGAGGCTGACAGGATGTTGACTGGCTCCTGTGTCTCTGCTGCCTGCCAATGTCTCATTACTCTGTCTCTCAATGGAACAAAAGCAGTTGAAGGTAGACCCTGGATTAAGATGATGGATGAAATTAAGGCTGACAAGTGGTGTGATGGTTGCCATCCCAACCATACTGTACATTTGCCATGCCATGAAATTGCTGTGTGTAATAAATATGAATGAATCAGTGCGTCTGCACAAGAATGATTAGGTATAATTAAAGTCATTAAGAGAGTAAAGATTGTGAGCATAATTATGGATCATTTATGACTAGTTACACGTTTTGTATCATGCGATGTAAGAGCATTTCAAGTCTATTTTCTTCACAGGTCAAACAGAGGTAATTTATCTGTCAGTAGCACTATCACTACAATTCCTCATTTCCCGAGATGTAATGAAATTTGATTTGAAGAATAGTTTGCCGATTGTTAGATGACAAGACTGATAGTTGCAGAGTTTTGGAGAAATCAGCTGTAGAGATGTTTGCCTTCTCTCCAGTATAATGAGACTAAAAGGCACATGGCTCGTGGTGCTAAAATTGCAAAAAAACAAACAAACAAACAAAAAACATCAAAATGACTCAAGAGTAGTGTCTCTCAGAATTCATGAGCTGATTACTCAAGATAATTCACGGACCTTGTTGTGAGCAGTTTTATGTGGGAACAACAGAACAGTACCAAAATAAATACACAAACAAAAAAAGCAGAAAACAAATAAATAATGAAAGATTCATAAAATGATCAGGTAGTTTCAATGCTATTCCTGTCTCAAAGGCGATTACATATGACACTCTATAAGAAAATATAAGATACTTTCCTTTTGTTACAGTATCTCCAATGCTTGCATCTTCAAGGAATGTAATAAAAAGTTTCCCGATTTCCTCAAACATTTGTGGTCTATTTCTCAATTTGTTAGTTATAAAATGCACCATTTGTATCAGCTCAGCTTGCTTTGAACTTTGACTGAGGTGATAACAAAGAAAGCACCAGGTACTATCCTCAACTTTTACCAATGCAAAGCCGAGAAACAGCAAGTCGACTCAAACAGAGCAGAGCCGTTCCATGCAGTGGAAACAGCATTAAGTACAGTGGTTCTTTGAGTTAAAAGCTAATATTAGTATGCTAACATGCTGATGTTTAGCAAAAATAACTTTTATCATGTTCCCCGTTTCAGTAAAGCAGGGGCTGATGGGAGTATCATCTGTTTTCCAGCTGAGCTGATGATGCTGCTCAATGAATAGTCAGGGGAACACCAAAGTTTTGCTCAGTACCAGAGTCAGTACGATTCATCCCCTGTGGGGAATTTGAAGGGCTAAGCCAAATTTCATTTATAATTATTGAGATATTTCAGGCTGGAAAGGAGACAGACTGACATAGTCGTACCAAGATAATCAAGACAAATGAATTCATGACAGCTCAATCATTGGACAGAGTGAATGTATAATATGTTGATTGTGAAAAAAAAAAAATAACAGGCCACTTCTCAGCTTTTCATTTAAGAGCCGTTGTGGTCAGACACGGGTGTCTATCTTCAGTCTGACGCATCATTATTGAAGGAAACCTCCACCGGGTGCAGAGCAGCCTGGAGGAAAATGAGCCTATTTGATCAGTGTCGCTTTCTTTCGGCCCGTCTGCTCCCTCTGTCACGGGTCTGCCGTCTAAATGGCCCCGCTGGATCGTGTTCGCAGATAACCACCTCGGTAAAGCCTGGCGATCAGAATCATTAATGTAACTTTCCTCCCTGACGGCTCCCGACGGTGTCAGCTTCCACAGGGGCTTCTGTTTGCCCATGTGCATGTATGTATGTGCGTTTGAGAGAGTTTACAGTTGGATACATGATATGTGGAGGTCTCATGTTGTATGATCATGTGTGTACAGTACATGGGTATGTGTCATACTTTGTCTGCATGGATGTTCCCTGCTTTTGTGACAGTGTGTTTGTGACTGTGTGTGCATGTGTAGAGTGTGTGGGCCAGCAGTGAAACATCCTTATTTTTTAATAAGGGTGTATTCAGTGTCAGCTGTCAACTGCCAGACAGCTGATCTGATCCCCGACCTGAGGGGAGGCAGGGCGGCCTCTGCCATCAGAGATGTCACTCACCTTTGCCTCACACCCATTACTTCACATCTTTTGGTTTCTCTTTGGAAACACTGTAAAATTAAAGTATTTGTTTTGATTTAAAAAACTTTTAAACACTGGTGTCTGGGCTTCCTTCAATTTTTAAGTTGATTGGATTTGAATAGACAAGTGAATTTTGTAATGATTGTAATGATAAAGTGTTTTTATCACCTATGTCTTGCATTATATGTTATGTATCTGGCACAACAAAAACAAAAAAGTCATTTCGTAGATATTCTCAGATATTTGTAGTGGTATCTCATAGATTTTCTTTTCCTAGAAAATTATTCAAAACTGTTGATGACTAATCATCCACTCGGGGGCATTACTGAATTTGCACCCAGCGAAACGCTTTCTCACTTATGAGACTATTGGAGAGTGTAAGGAGAATGCATCCATTCACTGGAGTGTGTCTGGAGGCCTGACTGTACAAAGGCACAAATTTATAACTTAATTCACTGAAACTGGATCATATTTTAAGGAGAAAATGTTTTCTGGTTTCGCCTCTGATGTCCCCCGGCTGCTGAGCTTCAACTCTCTGTGATTTAATTACAGAGTTTCCTGATGGACAGGTGGCTTGAGCTTTGTTGCTAAAGTAGCTAACCATGACTGTTAGCTGCCATTAGCTGGCAGCAGAACCAGGCTCAGTGGCCTCTCAGTGAACACAGCCGGTCATTGGAACAAACACAGCCTCTGAGACCTGAGACCGACAGGGAATACATCACCGAGGTTGTTTACAGAGTTCCCCGATGGAAAGAAAGCTTGACTTGTTGCTAAAATAAATTAGCAAAGTGCTAACTGCCATTAGAATGGTTACCCATGACCCAAAACCAGCAAGAAGACCACCTCAGTACTGTAGCCTCTGGGCTGTCAAACTGGCCTCTGCAGGCAGTGTGGGCAAGTTACTCAGGAAGTATAATAAGTTATTTTTGCTTATTCCTTTAACAAGTAATATTACTTTACTTATTACTTGGCATTAAAAGTAATTAGTTACATTACTAGTTATGAAACTTTACTAATTTTGGTGGCCTTGTTGCACCCCAAAGTGCTGATTCAGTGAACTGTTACACTCAGAAATCTTTTGTTGTTTGCTGTCCAGATGTCAACTGTGGTGGAAACAAAGTCTACGTCTCTGAGCGTGACATTCAAATTAAATTCCATCACCACGTATTCTCTATCACTCAAAATAACAATGAAAGTACACCTCTCACACTGTCCCTCATCCTCCATCCCTTGTTTAGCTTTTTGATGAGCAGCTGACGTGACCTGACGTGACCTGCTGCACATACAAGTCATAAGATAGTCTGCCTAGATGGAAATTGTAATCCCTCATACTACTCATTAGTAGAAAAAGTAATAAGATTACAGTGGTATATTACTGAGTAATATATATTACTGCCCAACTGGTCATGGAGGCTGTTTCAGTCCCGGTCCTGCCATGTTCACTGGGAGCCATTTAATGTCTGTAACAAGTCTCAGATTGCTGTTTGATGGGAACTTAAAGCTATAACAACTCTTTAGTCACACTGATGAACATTACAGACAAATATGATTTCCATTTTCCTTTTCTCAGTTTGCAAAGTCAATTCTTCATTTCATACAAAGAAGAAAGCCACAGCTGCTCCTGTTGGAGCTACTTTGTTCCAGCATTGGCACAAAGACAATATGTGAAACTGCTCCCAGTGAATTTATTAAATTGTGAGGGTGTAGAGACTGAATTCAATACCAACCATCATGGTTTGCAGTGCTGTCATTACTGCAACCACAACTTATCTTTAAGTGTATTAGAGACACAGGAAGCTTCCATAATATACATATGTTTTCTTCAAACTGTAAAAAAGGAGCAATGCATGTTGGGAAGTCTACTGATATGCTGATCATGTTTGTTTTTTTTAGAAACTTAATGTAATGAGTTGATTGAACTCTGTACAGTACATTCATTCAACACATCATTTTGGAAGTGTTCACAACTTAAATACTAGAATTTTAAGTTAACTTGAACAAATAAAACATATATTTATGGCAAGTTAACGAGAAATGATTAGTTAATTACTAGATTATTAGTTGTTGTTGTTTTTTTTGTTTTTGTTTTTACAGTGCACTGCCTTGACTAAGTGATGACAAGTAAAAGTTCTTCATACCAGCAGAATATTTTGGATGCAGGCTGAGCTCGGGCCCTTTATCTTCTTCCATGTGTAGCTATAACTCCTCTCTCCCTTTTTCCCCCCATGGCTCAGTGTGGCCATAACTCCTCTCCCATCTTGCTCCACTATCTTTCAGGCTGTAAGTCTGAGGCTCTTTTTTCAGCACGTAACAAACTCCATCATTCTAATGTAATTGAACCAAGAGTACGATCAGTCAGCCTGACTGCCTCTGTACTGGATGCTGTGGTTGTGAGTGGCTGTGCATAATGCCTATATGCCTCAGTATTACTATAAAGAAAACTCATCTGAAATTGGTTGAATAGAGGGTATAATTTATTATGTGAAGTGCTGTGCATGGAGAATTTACTTTAAACATAATTCCACAGTAAATGAACAATTCTTAATGGATAAGGCAGCTGATATTATGTTTGTTTTTGTCAACAAATCCCATAAAAAGACCTAAACCGATTACTTTCTGACTTTCCAACCGCGTTTATGGCTCTCAGCTTCAATCTAAGTCATTCCTACTGAAGATGTAAATCTTTAAAATAGGTCACAAATACATGTTGGAAGCAGGCTAAATAGTTTCCTAACTGCTATAGCTACTGGGCACTGTTGTTTTAGAAAACATTACTCAAACTGTCAAGTCAAGTCAATTTAATTTAGGCTATATAGCGCCAAATTATAACAGAAGTTATCTCAGGGCATTTTTCATACAGAGCAGGTCTAGACTGTACTCTTTTTAATAACTTTTACAGAGACTAACAATTCCCACAAAGAGCAAGCACTAAGCACAAGCACCCCAAACTGGATTTGGGGCCCTATTTTCTGTTGTGGATGAATACACATTTGGAGCACAAGTGAGTATTTATGTCAGCAGGACAGCGTATGTAAAATTATACTGCGAACAACAAGGAACAAGGAAGATTTATTTATTTCACAACACATGGTTGTATGATTAATTGTAGTTCCCCTTTTTGATACTCACTGAAACAAATGTTATATACAAACATTATACAGTAGATTGGTTAATAAATAATATATCATATAAATAAAAAGAAAAGAAAAAACTCCACTGGCAATGGTCGTCGATACTTCAAGAGTAGTCTACAAACTAATGGGTGGCGTCTTGTTGGCTCCATCCACTATTTATTGTACAGGCTATATTTTGACTAAACACCCACAAAGTTATACAAGCATGCTAACATGCTAAACTAAGATGGTAAACATGGTAAACATTTATATGCTAGCTTTGTTATTGTGAATGTTAGCATGCCAACTTTAGCATTTTTATCAATGCACCAACAGCGGGCCTGAACAAAAATCTCACAGAGCCACCAGCATGGCTGTATCCTGGTTATTCTCGACCAGAGGTTCATAAAGTTTTGATGACTCAGTGTCAGTTTAGGGAGCCGGCGTATGATTGAGTGCTCAAGGAATTCAACTCCTGACACCCCCTTTTCACCTCAAACAGCATTTTTCTGTGGTGGCATACTGGCATTAAAGACAGAATGTATTTCCCATGATTTCCACGTGTTGCCATGCAACCAGTAAAAGTTGTCATTGTTAACCTGACAGATTCTTGTTAGGGGGCACATTTTGACACAGTAGCTGAATAGTTGATTAAATGTAGGTTACTCAGAGTGAAGGTATTGAAATAGACCTCATATGGTTAAAACACAGTATAATGCATGCATTTTACATCGGGTTCGGAGACCGCACAAAATGTTTCTGAGAGCCGCTCGCGGACCACACTTTGAGATATTATGTTCTAGAGGAGTAAGTAAGCTATCAGACAATAACTACACAAAAAAGAACCACAGACAAAACAGCACCAGACTTATCCTTTAATGTGTACATTTTTTTAATCAGTTATATTGATCAGTAATAGATGAATATTAGTAAGTGTCATTGAGCTCAGATATTCATTTTGATGCTGAGGGTTGGTTCTATCAGCAGTGTTTTAATCCACTCTGTCCTGCTTCTGTTCATTTTAGTGGAGTTACTGTAATGTGCTCACATAATGGCAGCCCCCAAATACTGCACATACACACGCACACGCACACGCACACGCACACACACACACACTCACAAACTGTATCACCCATAGACTGTATCACCTCAAACATCTTTGCAGATGTTCTTTATCTCTGTCACTACTCCTCCCACTACAAACACTCACACACACAATGTTGCACAACTGCTGTTTTGGTTTCATAAGTAAATTAGCTCCTTACACGAGATAAAAACAGCCTGGCCTGAGGGATGTGTTTTTTTATAGGTGAATGCAGACTGAGCTCAAGACAGAGAACTATGTGTGTTAGTATTACAGTATAACTGTGTGATAAAACATCAGACACAAAGGTCAAACACACTGTACACGCCCTGAGCACATCACTGTGCTGTGTCGCTCTTGACAGACAGCTCCAGTAACAGGACGCCACTCAGCCCCTCTGACTCATGCCCGGGCCTCGTGCCCCATCACCAGACCTCCCTAACTCAACTCAGCCACGGGCTCTGATGCGGCTGAGGCTGGAGAGCTGTCTGCTACAGTCTACTCACGACTCCCCCAGACCTCCCGCTCACGTCACCTCCTGCCTCTGACAGGAGGAGCGCAACAGGAAGGAGAAGGATGGTGGGACTAGTTTATGTGTCTTTGAACTACAGGAGTCTGTCACTGACACTGTCAGCTGAACTGACGGGATGATGAAGGAATCAGCCAGCAGAGACCTGCAGTGAAATGACAGGAGTAAAGGGAGCAACAGGGTTACATCCTCCTCCAATCTACCCTCTGATACAAGACTGACCCCTGCAGGATTGGAGGGGAAATGCCCTCTCTCTTCTCCTCTGTCCGTTTTGATTACATTAAAGGATAAATCTGTAATATATTTACTGTAATAAATCTAAAAATGACTATGATATGTCATTAGAGATTAAAGAAACATGCTTCTCTGACAACAACACTACAGCTGTGATGTCTGTAACTTTTCACCTTAATTAGACTTCAAATTAATGCTGAATGTTCGCTGAATGAGTAATTGTCTGTTTATGAGTCGTAAGAAATTATTGATGATCTCTTTGAAGGTGTAAATGTTTATAACAGTTAAATGTAGCAATATGTTAATGGAGTCTGGCAGACAGTCACTGAACTCAAACTCCAGAGTGTGTATTTTCAGAGCAGTGGGGTTTTGTTTTCAGAATGACAGACTTATCTTTAAATGGACAGAAAACTGACAGTTATAAACAGCTGATCAGCCTACAGTGTAGGACTCGACTAGTAGAGACAATTTGCTGGTACATTAAATAGAATTTTAAAAAATTAAACCAATTTTTCTCGGCCATTATCCTTTAGGCAGAATGTAGAATAAATACATAAACACACATTTTTTTCAATGATCCCTCAAAAGTGGTTAATACTTGTGACAAAGATATAAGATACAATAGAATTTTATTAATCCAGTGGGAAATTCTTGTGCCAGAGCTTGCTCCAGAATTACAGTAACATAATAAAAAATAATATTAAACATATAGAGTGAAACATAAAATATAAACTGTATAAGGAGTAAATGCAAAAAGCAGTGCCTAATAGATTAACAATGGAAGTAAGTTAAGTAAAAATGTTAACTAAAATAAACTAAATACAAAGGTCGTGTTGGCAATGACATCGAAAGTCTTAGAACAATAAACTTTATTGTCCAAAATGATATCAGAGCACTGAAACAGTAAACTTTCACCGATATTTTTAATAGTTATAAATAACTATAAAAACACACACAAATAGAGAAAATGATATACACATATTAAACCTGAATTAAGAAATAGAATCAAATGTGCATAAAACACTGCACACAAAGCTAAAAAATCCTCAAATAATCTGCAGTATGTTCAGTCTAAAAAGAAGTTTTTGTATAGGCACATATCAGACAATAGATATGTCGATAGTGATACAGACCAGTGTAGCTGTGATAGGCCAATATCAGGCTGATAATATCAGTCGAGCAATACATCAGTTGGAGCTATATTGGCAACCATGGCCTGTGTGTGTGTGTGTCTGTCACAAAGTCTGTGTTCCTGCTGTGACATGTGTCCATCCGGCGTGTGTTGTCCTGGGACAGACTGGCTGTGTCCGTCACAGCCCATCAGGCTCAGTTTCTGTCCTTGAACTCAAAAGGCCAAGTGTCATCTACCGTCAGTTTTCCATGGGCACACACACACACATGAGAAGAGGAACACACACCTGGCAGACATCAAATCTGGATGGCCTGTTCCCATCCAAACCAGAACCTTAGAAACCCATCTGGTGACGCAAATCTGAACGATCTCTCTTTACCTCACAAACGACGCCGTGACAGGCCGCCGTCTTTGTCCTTCTTTCCTTCTTTCGTCCTGTTTCCAATCCATCTTTGGTCAGTGGTCAAATCTATAAATATGACTGATTAGAGTGTTTGCATTAATTTATGGTTATAGTTTCAGTTTCACTTTAGCCACTTAACCCGGCTCACCCTCCTGACCCAGCACCCTGCAGCACACAGCCACCCACACTCTACACTTGATGATAAATTTACATCTCAGTTACAAATTAATATGATTCACTGCTCAGAGTCACCCGCATCCATGTTAATTAGGAAGAGTAAACAAAGCCAGACAGCAATAAAATGGACAATAAAAATGTGCTCGCTGTTGCAGAAGGGAAGTCATCTGATCAATATAAATGTAATCTGATGTACCTGAATGTTAAAATAACTTTGTAATATTTCACAAATGGTCAATTTATATTGCAATGTCTGGATGATATGCACATGAATATGCACACAGACACACACACACACACATGCAGACCAGGCTCTTTGTTCAGACTGTTGTGCCATCAGAGTCACCGTCTGACTGTGTAATTGCATAACCTGTAAAGACCTGCTCAATAATGCATTGTCAGACTAGACATGGGCAGCCTGACGGAAAACCTTACCTCAACAAGCCGCTTTGTCTGGCCAAAGGCCGGACTCTCCAGAGACAGGACACGAGGCTGCATGGAGGACAGTGTGTGTGTCGGCTTCTTTAACTATATTTGTGGGGTCCAACAACCAGGGGGCCACTACGCTTGTGGGCAACAGTAGAAAAAGTACTGAAAATGTGTAATCAAGTACAAGCACTGTTACATTACTGACATATTACTCAACTGCAAGTAAAAGTACTGGTGTCAAAATAATTAAGTACATTGTATTTTTCTCAAAAACTCAGAATACTTAGAATATTAGTTACTTTTTGATGTTTATTGCTTTTTCAATAGCAGGCGTTCAATCAAAAGAGGATTCTGTTTCTCCAAATCCTCAGTCTAGATTACCAGCAATCAAAACTGGAGGCCTGCACAGAACTAAATCATAATTTTGAAAGTAACTAAGTAGATTACTTAGTGTAATGCAGGGATACTCAGCTTGCTTTGCCTGGATGCCACTTCTGCAAAATGACAGGAGGCCAGTTAATCAACAAACATTAATAATAATAACGTTATTTATCAAATAAAATGATGAATAAAATTTAATTGTTTCTACCTGACAGGAATACTGCATTGAAGCATGTTTCAACTCGTGGCTCAATGACTCATTGG
The DNA here is from genome assembly GCA_027495735.1 of Lutjanus campechanus. Lineage (NCBI taxonomy): Eukaryota > Metazoa > Chordata > Actinopteri > Lutjaniformes > Lutjanidae > Lutjanus > Lutjanus campechanus. Next base: position 34,364 of record JAJHUR010129845.1, on the reverse strand, counting down.
GCAAATAAACACAGTGGTAAAGGGGCAGCAAAATGAATGCAAATTCATCTCACCATGCTTTAACGGAATTGCTTTTTTTATTTATTTATTTATTTTTTATTCCCAGAAATCAAGTGTCCCCATAATTATGGGGAAAATGTTGTGAATCAACTTATTTTTAGAAAATGATCAAAGGGACACATATCTCCTTATCAGGGGCCAGGTTAGTAAAAGGTTAGTATCTCTGGTTGAAGAATATTCATAAACATTCAAGTCGCCTATACCCTAAAAATGACTTCATTACATGAATATAAGTAGTTGTAATTGATTACTTCCGCCCCTGCTTGCGGGGTTTCTTTAGCTTTGTGGGGACCAAAATGATGGACCATACAAGTGTAAAGGGTTAAGGCTTGATATTTAGGGTTTGGCACTTAGTTGTGATGGGTAGGGTCAGAGTAAGGGACTATAGGGAATGCATTACGTCACTGATAGATCCCCACAAATATAGTAGCACAGTGTGTGTGTGTGTGCGTGTGTGTGTGTAGACAGAGGAAGAAAAATTAACTTTCACAATTGCAAAACTTTGCTGCTGAGTGAAATAGTGACTAATTTTAGGTAGTGAAAAATCCCCTTTTACCAAACTATCAAACTGAAACTAGTCACTTCAACATTCCAGACATAAATGAAATAAATCATGTTTTAGCTCTTTAGTGTGCCAGCCGTGCTTCATATGAACCAGTATCAGCATTTTATTTGAAAGTCAAGTCCGGAGCATTAGTCCCTCCTCTCACAGGAAGATACCTGCACCAAACTTCCTGCAGCTTCTCTGGAAAAGTCTTCCTGCTTCTGAAAACTGATCAGTGAAGGAAAAACAGAATGACAGCTCTTCTTCGCAGACTGGCAGGGTACCGGTGCTCATCGAGCTGGTGTCTGGGTGTGATTCTGCGGGAAACCCACGGCCGAACTCCCCCTCTGCTCCCCCGGGACGGAGCGCGACTGCTGGCCGGTGGCAGTCGCCCTCTGACGGCATATAGTCGCTCACACAGCCGCAGGCAGCACACGGAGGCGGCGGAGCCTGTAGAGGTGGACTTAAAGCGGTTAGAGGGGGAAGACGATGGTAGGGACACACTTCAACATTGTTCAAATCCACACTGTCAATCAATACACAGCAGGGATAAGTTAGCCTTCAAGGCTTTCAGCAAAAAAGCTCCCCCTGACAGAAATCTTGTTATTTTAACCCAAAACATGATTTACTCCTCTATAAAACGAACAAAGATGGGCTTTCTGCCAGAAAGCCTTGAAGGCTAACTTCTGCTCACAATTAAACATACACGTGAGCCGTCTATGTGATACTACAGACGGCTGTATTAAAGCCTGAAACTCCTGTATGTTTTAACTGCATAAATATGTGTTTTAGACTTAGGCTACTTACTTGCGGAGGAATAACAGGCTATACTCCCACAGGTGCTGTTTTAATGGAAAATTATTAAATGTGATATTGCATTGAGTGAACTTGTTTGATTAAGGAGGTTTGCTTACAGTCGTCAAACATAAAGAAGTGCAGGAGGAACTGTAGGCCTATCTGTGTTTTTCCACATAATCCATGTTTTTCCTCACATGAAATGTCTTTGCAGCTTTTCCGAGCTTAACACCAGTAACAGAAAATGTCATGGAAAGTCTCTGACTTTATGCCCATTCTTGTCAAGTAAATAAGAACATAGTAGAAACTTAAGATAAAAGAAATTAATACATACATGCATTTATAATATAGGCTATATAGTATAAACGATATATAACCTATCTTAATATGCTCACTATTCTCTCAATTAGTCAATTTATTGTCAGGAAATAGAATCAGTTAAAATATAAGGCAGCTGTAACCATCTAACTTTTGGCAATTGAATAATTTTCCTGTTGATTAATTTATTAATTATATGACTTATTTAATCACTATGAAGTTGTAATGTAATTGCTTCTTTCTAAGTAATAGTTTGGAAATATTAGGAAAGTAACAATACCAAAAACTCAAGGTACAATAATAGCATGATAAAAAGTCCACAATACTATATTTATCTCATCATTAAAAACAAAGAAAAATGACAACTTGAAAAAAATGTCCTTCATTTAATAATAAATCTCATGTGTACAGCATTTTTGTTGTAATGAAATATGTTTTTTTCCGTCTTTAATAAAATAAAAGTAGCCAGCCATGACAAAGATCAGCACGAAGTGTCTTTTTTCGATGAATGCTTGAATTATTAATGTACAACTGCAAAACAAAAACAATGCAGCTGTCAGTAGCAGTCCTTTTATAAAATAAAATAGAAATAATTAAGTAAAATAATTAACCATGTAATATCACAGTATATTGTCCCAGTCTAGTATAGTATTGACACATTTGTTTTATTGCTACATTGTGATATTCGACATATTGTTGCATCCCTATTCAGTCATAAGTGGATCTCTGTAAGTATAATGGTAAAGGTAAATTATGAAGGCAATCATGAAACATCACTGCTTATTTTCTTTTATTCATTTATTCATGTGATAGTAACAGGCTTCCACACTGACTTGATTGTAGAAAGCCATGAAGTTGTGCATGAAGATCACAGTGGAAGGCCTGAAGCGTTGACGTCAGTACTTGATAAACTCACAGTTTTGACTGAAATCAGCTGACTGATTAAAAACTGAACTGTGAGTTGCTGCCCTCTGTCTCTCCTGTCTCTCCCTCCCTCAGGCATAGTGGAGGTGTTGATGAGCCGATTCAAAGCAAGAAATGCTCTGGGCCATGTGTTTGTGTCACAGGTGAGCAGACCTCTACATCACCATTCACACGCACATACACACACTTGCACGCTCCGCACACTAACTGAGACACTGTGTCCTGTGTGTGCAGATGAGGGAGCTGGTGTCCACACTGTCCCATGACTCAGCAGTGCGTGTGGTTGTCTTCAGAAGTTTAGTGCCAGGAGTTTTCTGTGCCGGTAAGTTTTCTCCGAAACCTGCCAGGAATCTTGTTCTGTGATCACAGCCTGTCTGAATGACGTGTGTGATGGTGTATCGTCATGACAGGTGCAGATCTGAAAGAGAGAGCTCTGATGAACAACACAGAGTCTGATCTGTTTGTTCACGGCCTGCGATCCCTCATGACTCAGATAGGTAAGAAAAAGAGCAAGTTATGTTCAGGGTGAGCAGTTATTTTCCAAAAGCCAGTGCCTGGTTGCATAAATCAGCGTAAGTGTCAAACTTAAATTTGTCCTTTAAGCAAAATATTTCCCTAAGCTAAGGGGCTCACTTAGGAGCACTGCATAAAGCCTCTAAGGCTGCCAAAGTGTTTGGACTAAAGGCTCGTCCACACCAAGAACTAAAACTAAAACTATAAAAATATTGTTGTAAAAATGTTTCTAATTCAAGTGGATGGTGGAGTTCACACCAACACTACAGAGCCGCGGTCCAGATGCCTCCATCCACTTGAGTTAGAGCGATTTTTTTAAACAATATTTTTTATAGCTATAGTTACAGCACATGCGCACTTCAGTTACCATGGTTACATTTCATTCACGTCATTCTTGAATGTTTCTAGACAGCACTCTTGTCAGTTGTTAGCTAGCTTAGCTAACATACTGAGTTAGCTTGTGTTAGCCAACAACATATATCAGCCCCTTAAAAGTGAAGCCAAAGCATCTCAGTCGCCCTCTGGTGGAAGGCTGCAGTACAAGTCAGAAATCCTGCCTCGCAATGTTAATAGATAGCACATGGGCCAAACTAAAACATGAAAGTACACGTCAAATAATTTTTCCCGAAGATGGTTTCTGTCATTTTATGTCACACCGATGTTTGATCAAGTTGAATTTTTTTCTGGTCAGTTTGATGTTATTTGATGATATAAAAAACAAGGTTTTATGCCATAATTGACAGCTGAGCTCTGCTCATGATTGAGTCCGCTAGCTGTGTGGGCGGGAACTCGACACAGCAGATCCGACGCTGCTCACTGCTGCGCAGACTCTGGCTCCAAATTACATCATCAGTGCTAAATGGCAGCACTCATATCTGGGATATTGTGGCTTCATTTTAGTGCCATGAAAGGAAGTGGAGAGGCATCGTCCATCTTTATTAACAGTCATTAGTGTTAGTTAGCTTCTCCAAAATGCATAACAAAGAAAAAAGTAAATGAAGATTGAAAAACAAGGAAAGAATAGGCACATAATCTAGTAAATTAAACCCAAGAAGTAAGCTAACTGACAAAGCCAGCTTTAGAAATCTGCTTTGAAATGAACCGTAGATGAAGTAAGAAGTAATATGAAAATAGTGGTGACACCAAGAAAGGAGACAAACATTGACAGGAGTCAACAAAAACGGGTGATTTTAAATGAAACGATACAGCTAGTGTTAATGTTTGAGAGACACAGAGTTATGTTAATGTTTGGCTAGCTAGCTACAAATTTGCAAGTGCTGATTTCAAATCTATACTCAAACAAGCTGTACAACACTAATTGTGTCCAGTGTGTTTACTCTGTATGTGTCTTGGTATCTCCTCTACAAATGATTCACATTTTAGGTACTGGTATCGTCTCTTAAAATTTACTTTAGGAAAATAGTTACTAAGGACCTTCTAACAATGCATAAGGGAATACTGAAGTGCAAACACTTGGAAATTAAAGGGTTTTCCCTTAATATATCATAAGTAAATCCTTATGGTGACTTTATGTAACTCACTTTTTCCTAAGGCATCTTTATTAGCCTTAGCCTAAGTGGTTTTATGCAACCAGGCACAGGCCCTGAGGGTGTTCAATATACATTTGTGAACCTTCTTCTCTTCATTGTAATGCCCCCGGCAGCATCGTTGCCCATGCCGACCATTGCAGCAATGGACGGCGCAGCCCTGGGAGGTGGGCTGGAGTTGGCGTTGGCCTGTGACCTCCGCACGGCTGGTGAGTGACCTCTGAGCCTTCACCTCTCAACCCTGAACGGGATGAGTCAGCATCACGCCCGAGTACATGTGATACTCTTCTTTTCTTCCTTCAGGTGATGTTAATGGGATATGAGAGGGGATGTCATGTTCTCTTCACAGCTGTCACCAGTCCAGTCATATCAGATCAGTGGTTGGAGGATAGCAGCACCCACTTAGGGCCATTTTTGTGGACTGACAACTCCCTTATCCCATTAGTGTAGGTTCACCACCTTGTCAAAAACCGCTTTGGCAAACAGTCTAACATTTCCAGAACAACATTGATTAACACACAATTATAACAAATTTAGGGATTTCGCCATCTAAATTCCATGATATCATTAAAAGTATTAGAATATCTGGAGAAATCTCTGCATGCCAGCCCATCATTGAATGTCTGTGACCTTCGACCCCTCAGGCAGCACTGCATTAGAAAAATGACATGATTGGATAAAGGATAGTACCACATGAGCTCATCTGAGATGGACTGACTATATATCAAATTGGTCTTGGAAATCATGGATGCTGTGACTTTGGGGCTAAAGGAGAATAGAACTGTCCATATTGTTACTATTACTGTGATGGTATGGATGTCTGTTAGTGCCCATGGCATCATGGATAACTTGGGTACAGACAAGTTTGGAGCAACGTATGCTGCCATCCGAACGACGTCTTTTTAGGGACGTCCCTATTTATTTCAGCAAGACAATGATAAGACACATTCTGCACATGTTACAGTGTGGCTTTGTAGTGAAAGACAACTTTAACAATCACTGTGGTTGATAACACAATTATTGTGACAGGCCTAGAAATGAGTAAAACAGTTTACAGGACATATAGAATATATCCATTTGAATGGCTTATTAATATTTCCTTCAGTTTAATCATCACATCCTTTATTGTCCATGAAGAACTGGAACAAATCAGTTCAGAATATACTGTATATGACACTGGCAGACTAGAATAAGATGATTTTAATTATCTTAAAGCTACTTGAGGGAAAATAAAAGTGTAAAACTAAGGGGTTTTTGTTTTAAAAGGAGTCAATGTAATCTAGAGAAATTTAAAAATTTCTTGAAGAAAATGTGTGTGAATGCTGATTTTCCTTTTTTTCTTTTGGACCATTTCAAAGAAAACACTACAGAGATAAAAACACAGCGGTCAACTGCTAATCTGTTGTTGCTCCTGAGAAGTTGATTTGTTTTTCACCAAGCACCTCTAATGATCTGCTGCTGAGCTCAGGGACTAATGATCGCTGCTGAGGCCCGACACATCTGCCCAGCCGTTCACGTAGCTGAAATATACATGTGATTGGCTAAATCAGTCGTGGCAGCTCGGCGATTGGCCGAGTGCTGACGAGCTAGGTGAGCAGGTGTTTGCGTCGATTGCTCTGACAGAGGCATCAGTCAGACTTTACGCTCCTCCCCGGCTTAATGGCACTCAGCAGCACACACAGACCTTCAACTGTCCTCTGTGTGTGTGTGTGTTTGTGTGTGTTTCAGCATATTCGGCACAGATGGGTCTGATTGAGACGACACGGGGGCTGCTCCCAGGGGCGGGTAAGACTCCACAGAGGTCACACAAAATAACAACCTTGCAAAGTGTGTAAGGACACTCTTAGAAATAAAGGGTCCAAAAGGGTCTCTCCTGAAGGGCTGGGGTTCTATTTGCTTCTGAAGAAGAAAGGGTTTGTCAAGGGTTCTTTGTAAAACTGAAGGTTCCATTAAGAACCCTTTTTGTGGAAAAAAACTCTTTTTGAAAGTTCTTCAAGAACCGTTGAAATCCTTGATTAACTTTTTCGTCAGGTGTTCTTTGTAACACGATGTAAAAGAGTTCTCGGTAGAACCCCCTGGGTTGGTTCTAGGTAAAACCTTTGGAATAAAAAAGGTTCTCTGTTGAAATCCTGGATGGTTTCTAGATAAAACCTTTGGAATATATAAAAAGGTTCTTGGTAGAACCCCATGAGTGGGTTTTAGATTGATAAAACCTTTGGAATAAATGAAGGTTCTCAGTAGAACATAATATAAAAGGTTTCTTGGTAGAACCACCTGTGTTCTTATTAGCACACAGAAGATGGAAAGATTAGAAGGATAGAGCCCCTGAGGGGATTATGGGTGAAATCATTGCACCATAAAAAGGTTCTCTGTAGAACCTCCCATATTGTGTTTTGTGGGAAACCTTTCATAGATGGTTCTCGGTATAACCCTTTGTCTTGGGCTCTAGGTAGAACCCTCCAAGTGGAACCTTTATAAAAGCTTCTAGCGGGAACTAAAAAGGGTTCTCCTATGAGGACAAGCCAAACAACCCTTCATGGATCTAGTAAGCACCTTTATTTCTAAGAGTGTAGAGAGACAAAGCAGCTGTGCAGGAGCTGACCTTGATGTGTTCGTCCTGCAGGGGGCAGTCAGCGGCTGCCGCGGATGGTCGGCATCACTCTGGCCAAAGAGCTCATCTTCACAGGTGGTATTACACAAACGCTGACATGTTTCTATAGACACAGGGTGTGCATCGTTCTGCGAAGGTTGTGTGCGTCTCACTCTCTGTGTGTGTTTGTTATCAGGTAGACGTGTGGGAGGGCAGACGGCTCTGGAGATGGGGCTCGTTAACAGAGCTGTAGAACAGAACCAGACAGGAGACGCTGCCTACAGAGAGTCACTCAGCCTGGCCAGAGAGATACTGCCCCAGGTTAGCATACTAACACACACACAGCTCTGATACAAATGCATCCTCCTCCTCCTCCTCCTCCTCCAGGCCAACGACTTGCTCATCCTCCCTGCTTCTCCTCCGCTTCCTTCTGCCTTTCTGTCTTCCTGGTGTTTTCTTCCCACCTTCCCCCCTCTTCCTCCTCTCTCCCTCTCTCCAGGCCTCTGTCGCTCCGTATTTCTTTCACTCCAATTCAGATGCCCACAGTTGGCAGGGCCAGAGTGGCAGTCAAGTGGAGAAATGGACCACAAATAGCACCACACACATGCATGAACACACACACACACACACACACACACACACACACACACACACGCACACACACACACACATTAACCGACACATGCTTGTGTTGGTGTGGATTGAATGATTGACAGGAGTTTGCATTGAAAGAAAGTGAGGAAGGATGGAGGAGATAATCAGCTGTACGAGCCCTCGGATCTTTCCATTAGTGTTGTTGTGGCTTCCTGGGAAAATTTCCAGAATTTTTTAAGACATGGAAAGTAGTGAAATGTATCAAGTCCCTACAGCTGAATTTGAGCACTATTTAAATCAGCACTCCAATTATAAAGTTGGAGGATTTGCAAGAGACCGATTAAAAATAAAACTAGAATTACCCCCTTGTGTTTATATGCCTCCGCCAACCAGTCAGGTTGTAGTTCACCTACATCTCTGCCCAGACTCATATGTAGTGAAAACCTGTTATGACATCACTGTGACGCGTTTTTACATGCTGAGCCAAAGTCCTCATGATGACTAAACTGATTCTTGTGCAAAACTGATGTTCGCCTTTAAATATGCTTTCAGTTTGTCTACACTGATCAGCCACAACATCAGGTGGATAACGCAGTGATCACTTGTTGGCAATGGCAAGGAATGACAAAGGCAGGAAAAATGGGAATGCGTAAGGATCTGAGTAACTCTGACACATGCCGAATAGAGATGGCTAGAGGGCGGGTCAGAGCATTTCAAAAACAGCAGGTCTTGTGAGGTATTCCTGGTATGCAGTACCTACTAAAGTAAGTGTCAGAGCACACAGAGCACCACAGCTTATTGCTTAGCCACAGACCAGTCAGTGTCCATGCTGACCTGCCCACCGCTGAAAGCCCCTACAGTGGGTGTGGAAGTGTCAGAACTGAACCATGGAGCAATGGAAGAAGGTTTCCTGGTGTTTACTAGGTGTTCATTTGACCTCCAAATTCCTCAGATCTCAATCCGATCGAGCATCTGTGGGATGTTCTGGAGCAATATCTCTGATCCATGGAGGCACCAGCTCGCAGCTTACAGGACTTAAAGGATGTGCTGCTAACGTCTTGGTGCCAGATACCACAGGACACCTTTAGAGGTCTTGTGGAGTCCATGTCTCAAAGGGATTGAGCTGGTGGCACAAGGGGGACCTACACAATATCACTTTAGTCAGGTGGTTTCAATGTTGCGGCTGATCGGTCAGTGTATGGTGTCTTATTAATACCACCCATATCTAACTCTCTTCCATTTCTGTTGCCCAGGGTCCTATCGCTGTACGGATGGCAAAAGAGGCAATGAACAGAGGTGTTGAGGTACGTCATGATTCGCAAATTTATTTCATTTGTTATATATCAGTGATACTGTAGTTGTGACTGAAATCTGTCTCTTCCAGGTTGACATTAGTTCAGCGATGGCAATAGAGAGGATGTGTTATGCTCGGGTAAGACTTCCAGTGCTCACTGATTGCTAAAATACTATAATTTTGTATGATTGTTGTGAGTCAGACGTCTCTTCACCTAAACTCTAAAACAACCCATGACATTGATGATCCCTGTGCTTTGTTATCCATAAAACTTAAGTCTTTCTCTGCTGTTTGTGAAACCCTCTGAGGTGGTCTCCAGTAAGATCATCTGCCTCTCTCTTTTCAGGTCATCCCCACGCGGGACAGACAGGAGGGTATGGCTGCCTTCATCGAGAAGAGACCCCCGCGGTACACCGGGGAATGAACTCTGTGGAGCTATTGAATTTCTCTCTGACACAGACGTGCCTACACAGATGCACACCGGTCTCTGTGACCACATGTCTGATAGGCAATTAAATCCCATTGATTGTGTGTGTGCACCCTAGCCAGTGTCGATACATTAGTTAAGGTCAGCAGGAGTTCTTGGAAGTGACTGTTTGCTTTTGTGACTCAGTAGAATGTAACAAAAAAAGAGATGAAGGTTTATACCATTTTATTTTTGAAATAAAAAGGCCACACAAGCGTCATGTCCAGTTTATGGGAATGTACATTCTTTTATTTCCAAACTTGAAAACATGACTCTCAGCAGCAACATGGCACAGTCAGAGCAGACATACAGTATCTTGAGTTTTTTAATCCTCCATCTGTTTTAAATTCTTGTGGGAAAATTAGAACTGGCCTTCATCCAGGGAGATGTTAAGGGGCCCAACTAAACAAGCCGACATTATCAGGAGCAACAGAAAAATACAAAAACAGATTCTGTGTTGTCTGCTGCTCTTTGCCCTCGTTAAAGCAGATGAGATCAGTTCAGGACACATGCATAATTAACAAGCTCATACAGCAACAACTGATTTACGGAAAACAATAAGGCCATAATTCACTGAGCAGATGAAATGAAATATGTTTTACCAACAGCTGTCATGTGACCTGTCACTGTTCCTGCTGAAGCCTCAAAAATGTTTTTTCCAAGAGTCGTGGTTATATCAGGGGTTTGACGGCAGTTTGTGAGAACGACATCAGTTATGATTGCATAGAGAATGACGATGGAGCCTTAATGAGAAGACCTAAGATGAAAAAGGAGAATGTGGGTGTTTGCTGTAACAGCAAATTTAGGCTTCTCTGGACAGCAGAAGCGTACCTGGTAACATCATAGACATATATATATACACAAAGATGCAGTGTTGGCCTTTGGATCGTACATCAGCATTGCTGCCATACAGGTGAGAGCCCATCCAGGTACTTTGCCCCTGCTTCATGTCCCTGCCCATATTTGCTATGATTTGACTGACGGTAAATACAAATTCTGAGGTCTTTGCTGATTTAATAGCCCAAGATAAGATACTGTGTCGCTTCTAAGCTATTAGGCCAATAATGTCATGTTGATTGTGACGGCTTGCATCATTATATGCACAAAAGTAAAGAAAACCTTCAGGCAATGCAGTGGTCCCCAAACTGGGGAGTCGGGGGTGGAGTGACGTGTAGAGTGACTGTAGGGGCAGTGTGGAGGACCAGGGGAGAATATATATAAAGTAAAAAAAAAAAAGTTTGTTGAATATGATTTATGTAGGGGAAATAAACAACAGTTTGCTGATGCTGCCATAACATTTCACTAAAATACAGCTTTAATTGTATCAGTTGCTTCCCCAATTATTTTTAGTAAGTGATAATAATGGCGGGGTGCGGGTGGGGCATGAACTTTTTTAGGCCTCTAAAGAGAGGCCAGGAGACGTTTGGGAACCACTGAGGTGATGTATTTCTGATATCTGCCACTTTTTGTACCGGTAAGACACTAATTTGTTGTTTTGGTAATTTGTACTTACTGTAAACTAATTACATCTGTGGTAAAGTGGAGCCACTGTCTCTCTTTAGATAGCTGTTTGTGCTTAATATGGCGAGCATTTACTTTGAGCAGAGAAAAGTAGAAAACATTACAGTAGGTGAGTCAACTCATTTGAATTATTTTTAGTTATTATTAGTTAGTTGTTTTTTTTTCAGTGGACAGACTGGTCAACCAAACTCTATTCTAAAAGCAGGTGTTTTATGTTAGGGTCATATCTTTTCCACAGTATAAATCTTAGTGAAACCATCACAAAGACTCTTCTGATTTACTTTGATCTACAGGCACAGTCTGCACATGTCATTTACTCAGTAGCATTATTAACTAACTTTACTATGATGAAGTTTTTGCCACAGACACACACTGACTGGCCCACTGTTAATTGTTTTCATCCTCTCTGTGGATGGCCTGAAGCCACACATCTCTTCTTATTGTCCTATGCTATTTAGGGAAGTAAATACAATCGTAAACTGGATCTTTTTATTGTTTGATTTCCAAAAAGTGATGCAGCAGCTTTTAGGCATGGTGCCACTAGTTTTTTCCTATTGGCAAAAGGCACTTTTACGGCGCTTGTTTCCACTCAAAGGTGGGCATGTTCGCTCTCAAGACAGGGACACGAGGTACGACTGCTCTCATCCATTGGACAGAGAAAGAATGGCCTGTAAACAAATACATGGAAAAGGGAGAGCTGCTTTTTTCTGGATAAAAATCACTCTATTGTTAACATTGCTGAACCGTTCAATGAGTCATTTTTTATATTCAAGGACTCATGATTCATGACTAAGTTAGAATCTTTTCTTTACTCTATATAACATGACTCATTGAAATCGGATGAAAAATAAATATTACAGAAAAACGTCAGCTCCCCTGTTTAGATATATATTTGTTCACAGGCCAGTCTCTCCCGGTTCAATATGGCAGCTATGTTGATGAATCGCAGCAAGAGGCTGAAGTGGTCAACGTGGCATCTACATATATATATATATATATATGTCTAATATATTTATGACTATGTGTAGAATCCTGGTGGATTCTCATGTCACATGGTGAAGTGTTTCAGAGCAGAAAAACACCCTTAAATGTTTCCAGAAACACCCCCACTCTCCCTGGGTAAACCCCGTCTTTGTTCTTAATAAGAAAACAAACAATGGAACATTCCGTATAGTAACTTCCATGCAGCCAATTTTCAACCGGTCCTGAATGAACGGTTACTTTTTCCTCTTTCATTTTCTATTATGTACAATTTACATACACTCTTTAAGATGCAGCTACTTGTACAGACGTACATACACACATGCTCACACCGAAGTGCCGTCTCTGTCTTTAAGACACTCTGACGCATTGGGAAGCACAGCAAACATACCAATATATACACAAGCTTCCCAAAGAGAAAACAGCTTTAACTCAATACACATGTACTTCCACCATGATAATACTGACCTCATCATTATTGCCATTTGCATCCAGAGAGCATTTTCTTTGCACTTGACCAGACATAATTGATGGTAACATTTCAACTTATCATATGAATTCTACTCTGAATCTTGTAATTTACAGCACTGGGGCTGATAAGTGTTTAGAAAAGAAAACGCACTGGAGCTTCTCAAAGAGATGTAACTTCTCTATAATTTAGGTTTTTGTCTTTCATGTTCAGAACATTTGAACCCACTGAAGTGAACACACCCTTGGCAAGTGTCCTGTCACATCAAATCAAAGGCATTAGCCGATAGAAGACTAAATGAAGAGGAGAGCAACGGCGGTATTGCGGACCCAGCGGCATGGGTTTCAGTGAACAGAACACTGCTACAAACAAACAAGCAGGCATTCCTTAAATGAACAGTACAAGCATTCATACAAACTCCAGCATGCTTGAGCTCACAGCAGCGTCATGCGTATTTCTAATGAGCTAATCAACCAGGTCAGACAACCAGAGGCCTCAGTAACATACAGGAGCCGCAGCTTTTGTGGGGTCAATCCCAAACTGAGAGTTGCATGTGTGCACACATTTTTGGTACGAAAATCATCATGATGCCAATGTCAGACTAACAAGAGCGAGCGCGGACACAAACCTCAGGTTGAGATTTGAGCTTAAAACTGACCAACAGTTCTTCTCATAATTTAAATTTTTTTTTATCACAATATTAGCACACACAAATATTTTTGTTTTGAAACAAACACAAAGAAAATAAATAAAGTTAGTGTGTGTGCAAAGAATTGCGTAGTCTTTGTCCTTTAATGGTTACTTTCTAGGGATTCTTGATAAAGTGTGTTTGTGCGTGGGATACACACATATGAAATCCCCTCCGTGGTGGGACCCAGTTGACATCCTCCTCTTGGTCAGGGAGCCTGAATTTCTGAAAGAGAAAATGTAAAAGATTTTTTTAAAAAAGGACTCTCCAGCCACAGAGACTGGTGCAGTGAATCACCATTGGTGTATGAGTCTTTACCTCAGTGAGGTTATTGAGGCGGCGCCCGGCGACTTGTCTGTGACGGTGCAGGCTGGCCGGTGCGGGCTCTGTGATTCTGCAGGCTCTCCAGAATGCTTTTAGCCAACTTTTTGACATCTGCGTGGGTCTGTGGGTGTGTATGAACGAGCTCGAGCTGCTGCAGGCCGCCCTCCTCCAACAACATGCTGCAGTAGCGAGCAGCTACAGAGACACGGGATGATACAATATCAGATCTGTTAGGTGAATAAGTACTTCCTGAAATGGATGTCAGTAAAGGAATTGTAAATGGGCAAAGGTATAAAACTAGAATAACATTTGTTTTTTTGTTTGTGTGTGTGTGTGTGTGTGTGTGTCTGTCTCACCATTCTTGCTGCAAACATGTTGCATGGCCCAGGCTGCCCACAGCTGAACACCAGGGGTGTGAAAGCACTCCAGCAGGGGAAAGAAGGGGTTAAATGACCTACACAATAAGAGACACGAAGGATACGTTTATTTTGTACTGTATGTCATGTGTTCATGCAAGGGTTCTGATTTTCGTTTTAACACTGTGTTGCATCAACACAGATTAATTTAAAATCAGTTCTTACCAAAGTTTAGCAAAACTAGGTTTAAAAAAACTAAATTCAGATTTAAAGTTAAGCTGAGCTCTCTTGCGCAATTAAAAACTAATCTCTGTTAAGTTAATCCAAGTTAAGTGATGTAAACCATTAAATACAGTTTAATCAATACAGAGATGTGTGCTTGTTGCCAGGCAACTAAAAGGTTAACAAAACATTACTTTCTTTCTTTGTTTTGTTTATAACTCTTTATTGTGGTTTTCAACAAGAAGAATACAGTACTGTGTGATACATGTGGTAACACTGTATGCAGGAATAAGAAGAAAACATGATAACAATTAGAGACAAAAGATAAAAAAAAGACAATCTACACAAGAAAAAGAGAAGGATACCAACAAACAAACTGATACAAAAAAACAAAACAAAACAAGAGCAAGCTCCCTCCCCAAATGAAAATAATAAATAAATAGACGAACAAAATTAATTGATAAACCAAAAAGGCATAATTGGGTACATAGCTATAAAGATAAATATGGCAGGTTATCAGGTAAATACTTGTAGAGAGAAAACAGCAGTGCATAAAACTGTGTGAAGTGAGCAGAGAAGAGGGTAGGCATGATGAGGATTCAAGAGTCTACCATGATGGTGCGTCTGCACCAGGATCTTCATAGAGCCAGTGCACAATGGGACGGATGTTAGCTGCACAGTAGTATGCTAAAGAAGTCTGGCGCTGCCATTCCCCCAAGACATTTTGGATGTCGTAGAATGTTTCTTGCTATCTGGGGAGTTTTACCGTTCCAAATAAAAGAGGAAAGGATGGAATCTAGTCTGCGAAAAAATGATTTGGGTATGAATATTGGGATGGATTGAAATAGGTATGTGAATTTAGGGAGAATATTCATTCATATTGAATTGATGCGACCTGCGGTAGAGAGCGGTAGAGGCATCCAACGTTTAAGCGTGAGCTCTGTCTGACCTATAAGAGGGAGAAAGTTAGCTGTTTTGAAAAGTTTTGAAAATTTGTCTGTGATACATACACCAAGATATGTAAACTTATGTGTTAAACTTACAATTTAAAATTAACTAGCCTGCCATAGCTGAAGAATATAATATATAAAATCGGCAAACAATTGTCCAACTGGCAAGAGTGGCTGCTATAGCAACAGGTCAGAACCTAAACAGAATAGTGGCTTAATTTGTCACCAACAGACATTATATGTCACAGGCGCCCTTAGGCTGAGTAAACGATAGACATTTGCCTAAATTAAAAGATCGATCATGTTACCTTCCAAGTCGAGTTAAAGTTATTAATCTGCAACCTTCACAGTCTCTGGATCATGCGTCTCCGACAGCAGCTCCGCCACCGGTGTTATGGGGGGATATTGGCGCCCTGGAGGTTATATAGTCCATTGTGAGTTGAGGGTCGGTGAATGAGCACTCTTCTTCGCCACGTAACGTGATCCGGAAACTCGCTGGATGGCGTAAGCCAAAGCGGGCGCCTCGGATGTCGCGGAGGCGTTTCCTCACGTCCCCAAAGGCAGCACACCTTTTGGCCACGCTGGTAGACAGGTCAGGGAAGATGTATATGGTCCGTCCGTTGTAAGACAGAGAGCCGATCTGGCACGCCTGGCGAAGGATGAATTCATGGATGTGGAAATAGTGGACCCTGACGACAAAAGCCTGCGGTGGTTGTTTGGGTTTCGGTTTAACTTGTAAAGTCCTGTGGGCTGTCAAGCAGGGGTTTCTCCTCCAGTTTGAGTATTGCCTGCAGGAGAGTGGATACAAATTCCGTGGGTGAAGCGCCTTCTTGGTCCTCTGGTATGCCCACCAGACGTATGTTGTTTCTCTTCGATCTGTTCTCGAGATCTTCGCACTTGACTTGGAGGTCCTTAACATCAGATTGGAGTTTAGAGACCATGGCCTCCAGAGCGGTTACGGAGTCACTTGTTGCTGTAGCTGATGATTCTACCTCTTTTAGGCGTCCGTCTTGCTCCTCAAGGGACCGCTGTATGGTGGCCACTGATGACCGCAGCAATCTCCGTCTGTATTCCACTAAGGGCCGTTTCTATCTTACTACAAAGGTGAATACACCTGCAGTTAACGTATCATCCTCTTTAGTGTAGTCTCGCTCCGTCTCTTCAGCCGCAGCGCTGGCATTAGCACCACGAGTGGTCCTGTTGTTGGATGGTTTGTCGGTTGGGGGCTTCATGGTTCGGTCTTGAAATCAGTCAGTCTATGGTATGGCAGTTTATCTTGATTAGGAATTATGTTTGACGAGAATTGGAAGTTGAAAATGTCTGTTTAAAGTCAAATTAAAGAATCACTCCATGGAGCTTGCAAAAAGTCCGTCTACATCTCTCCTGCGCAACAGCGCCCCCCCATTACTTTCTTTGTTAACTGGCTAAAAAGCTGGTTAGCCTCCTTAGTCTACTCATGATGGCACAGCAGAGAATTATTTTGCTCAATCAATCTAAAAAAAAAAGGTACAGTTTAAAGATTTGGTGCAGCAGAATTAAATTCAATTTACATTTAAAGTAAAAACTAAACTGAGGTTTAAATTTAATATCTCTTCATTTTAAGCTAGTTTAAAAGTTTGGTGCAACATTAATACAAGTTGAACCCTGATTTAATCAGGTTTAAAAATGAATCCTTGTTGGTGTAACCCAGTCTAAAACCCCATTCGCACGGGATTAGTATTACCTGGGGACGTCTGGCAATTTGTAAATTGAGAGACACTATTTGCACCTAAAATACTTTCAAAACTGCCATTCATAATTTCAACCGCAGCCTCCATTACTCAACCCGGAAAAATATAGAAAACGGCGCACAATAAAAAGAACAAACACCGCCCAATCACTGAGATGCAGATTCGCACGGGACTAGTATTATCATGGGACGTCTGTGTTTGGCGAAATATGGTAGGTAATTTGCGGTGGAATTTTTACTTTACAAATTACAGACATGGCGCATTCGCACGGGATTAAGATCACAGGCATCCTCCGCTATTATTACAAATTACCAGAGGTTCCCAGGTAATACTAATCCCGTGTGAATAGGGCTTAAGAAGAATATATTCTGACTCCAATTCAGATAAACATAAAAGTATAATCCTCAATATAAAGACATAAACAACATTTTACTGACATCTTTTTGATGGGTGCTCTCTCAACATTTACTTCTAAAAACTGTATGAAAATGAACAATGCATTTGTTTTTCTGCTTTATGTTTACTGTAGAGAAGCTGTGTCTCACCTGTAGGCCACCATTTCACACTCAGGCGGAGGCCACTTCGTGATGACAGCATGCTAGGGAGACACACACATGCAAAAAACTCAAACCAACTTTTCAAAATAACTGCGTATAGCATTTATGTGCTTGAGTTCTGGGTAGTTTTGCAGATTCCTACCAGCTGTTCCAGCAGTGAAGACCGAAGATCAGGGCTGAGTGTCCAGGCTTCCTCTCCCCGTGACGTCAGATGTGCAAGGATGCCTGCAGCAAAATAGCTGACCTCCACCTCTTGGCTGTGCAGCAGAGTCCTGATGTGGTCCAAGAAGCCCTGCACCATCAGCTCTCCGTGCAGCTCCCCGACCTCTGCTATGTTGTTCTACACAACAAAAGGTGAAAAGGGAATAATGATGTCTTAATGTTGCAAATTTATTCAACATTGTGTTTTTCTAAAGGGTAATAAAAGAGCAGTAAACTCACCAGCAGCCCGAGAACCTTCTGCTGAATAGAAGACTCATTGGGGAAGGACTGCAGAGGGAGATGGTGGGAGTCGGGGAGGGATGGAAACAAAACAAGTGAGTCAACCCACCCCACAGGCATACATACTTACACAGAGCAACACGTGATTATTAACTGGAGCTATGCAGTGCTTCCTCTTTATTTACATGCAGATATTTCTGTTCACCTCCAGAACTTTGATGAACAGGTCTAGGCCCTGGTTCTCAATAAAATGGCGGCAGGTTGTTGGTGATTCATCAGTGAGGTTCCAGAGTGCACTCAGTGTAAATTTGAGGGTGGCGTCCACCATGCCCTGAGTAGCCTTCTGACGTACAATGTGGAGCAGTTGCTGCAGGGGGCAGGAAGAAGCATATTCACAACGAAAATGTGGGTAAATTAGTAGAAGAGAAGAGTGGAAGAGAACAGAGTGGAGATGAGAATCTTACCTTCACTATGAACAGCTCTGCTCCCAGCTGGGCCGTCTGCTCTGTGGACAACTGGAAAAAGCAAACGAGTACAAGTTTAGGAACAACCCTGCAAATATGCCAAGAATGCATGAATAATACAACACAACATACCTTAGCAGCCAGTATAGAAATGATAGCCACAGCCATCCTCTGCATGTTCTGGTCTTCATGGTTGCAGAGCCACTGCATCACGAGTTTGGCAGCTTCAAACCTTACAAAGAGAGAGAGAGCGCGCAGAATATTTCTACTGTAAACCCAGAACATCTTTGACTGATTTGGTTTAAAGTTATGACATTAAGTATTTAACTTTTTGGTTTCATGTTTGCATTCACTGACACACATTTAATATTTATTTATTTTTATACATTTAGTCCTTTTTAAAAGGTACTATGCGGAATTCCCTTGAAAATCCTTGTTATTAATGATGCTGGTGGCTGCTGACTGAACTGCTGTCAGCCTTTGCTCATGTTCATATTGCATAGGCTCAAGCGAGCATCCTAGGCATCTGCAACAACAGTGGTGTGACACACATGAGACTGAATGTGATTGACCAGCATCATGTTGATAGATGAGGGAAGTAAAGTTAGGCCTCTGTTGTGGTGAGTGTTGGTCGTCTGATCAGGTTGGCAGACTCCATTTCTAAGCTAATATTAGCTAGTGTTGCACTGTTGGTGCTGTCGGGGAGCTGATAAGAGGAAAGTTGGGGAAAGTCTAATTTTTTAGTTATAATCTGTTAACACATTGGTAATACAAAACTGTAACCATTTAGATGGTACATTATAACTTCACATGAAGACGATATTAAAAATAATCACATAAAATGAGTATTACTTACCTGTTGAATGGAACCTCCTGCAAAATGCGATCACTGCACAGAGACAGCAGGCAATTCTTCTGCAGCTTTAAACAGAGAAACCAAAACAGGCATCAGTCCAGAACCTGAACAACATCCAACTGCAAAGACCTCAAAAAATCTGATAATGTCCTTTTCTCTTTGTGTTGTGTTACACGGGCCCAGTAAAATGTGTATACGAAAAGATTATCTCATGTCTTGACTTGGAGCCTGTGCAAGTAGAGATGGGAATCATGAACTGAAACAGCTGAGAATCGGTTCCAAATCCGATTCCATTGGAATTGTATGCCTCCAAGCTTTTCAATTCCTTTTATCAATGACTGCATGTTTTTCTGACAGTTGCATATTGCAGAACAAACTCGTGCGTCTATGCTGCTTGAAACTTGCAACAAAGAGGAGCAATAGTGGAGAGAAATACACGGTCCAAAATGTGAGATGTTTTTATGACATAAATTGAGTGTTGTATTGTGCTGTGCTTTGAATTTTAGGATTGTGGTGTTCAGTTCTGAAGTTGTATATCTTGTGTGCCTGTGTTTTCTTTTCTTCTGTCTAGATTTGTTGCCTCCATGTCTGATAATCCATAATCCGTAAAATCAATCAATAGAAGTGTGGCTCCATGTAACAAAGAAAGGTGACAACAGTGGTAGTTGGCTGATATTTGTAAAATAATGTAACGTCTATTACCAAGGGTAAATATTAGGGCTGAGTATTGGTACTCCATACCTTTAAGGTATTGATTGAAATAACCCAGTACCAAGTAGTATCGAAACTTCTCCAGTCAAATGATACCTGCATTCAATCCTTTCAGTAACCAGATCTAGAAAAAAAAAAAGTCCGCCCATATTGTTTTGCTTGGAGCAAGCGTTCTTCATGAAGATTTTTTCTCTGTGTGGTTGTGTGAGCTTTTACCTCAATCCTTGGTGAGGAAAACAGAAAAAGGAAGCTGCAGGGTTTGTTTTCTTTTTGTTTTTTTGACTGTGGGAAGTTCCCCAACATATTGGAATTTACAGTCTGTCACAATGTACTTAGATTACACCACAGTTGTCACGATACTGGAAATTTAAACTTCGGTACTAAGATTTGGTACTTTTGATAGTATAAATAACGGATAATGGGCCTCATGCAAGAACCACTCGTACGAACAGATTTGTTCTTAAGTGGTGCATTCGAGTGATTTATGAAAACTTGCTGCATTCACCAATTTTCTTGTATTTTGAATTGTCTTTCAGACACGAGCACACTTTATGAGTGGTCCAGATCTGTCATAGAAGTCAATTGCAGTCAGTCTGGTGTTATTCAAACCGAAGTTTTTCACTAATGACTGCATATTTAATTCTTTTTTTTTAGACATTTTGACTTTGAAAAATAAATTACACTTCATAATTATGTCGACATAATCCTGTTTGACTACATTTCAAATTATAATTGTAAATTTACATATAAAGCCTATCATCATTTTTTCAATGATCCATTATTACCTGCTGTCAGGTGTATTGGTCGTATATCTGCACAAGAGCAGGTTTATGAAGTCTCTGTCCAGGCAAACATCCTCACTTATTCTGTCTTCTGCTATCTCCATCATGAAAACCTCTCCTGATCCTCTCCTCCCACTGCAGTTATCAATCATCGCTTACTGTGGCAAGTCGTTTTTTTCTCTGAAGTCATTTTCATTTCGAGACATTGCTTCTTTGTTTCAGTGATAGTCCGAACCTGTCAGACGGCATTACAGCATTTGCTTTTCCTGTTTCTTTCCCTTAGCGGGTCTTTTAATTTCACTGCTGACACTGTTAAAATGACATATTTTCCTTCCTCTGAAAGCAGGACGTCAAACACCAAACACATAAAATTCTTCTTTTTTCTCTCTTATGCTATTTTCAGGAATGAACACTTCCTGACACGTGGGGCAGGAAGCACAGCCATATAGGATATTATTGGGGCGTTAATTCTGTTAATTTACAAGTCTCATGCATGTGCACTCAAATACACACAGGTGGATCATTTACACAGTTATCTGAAATTCCAAGTGTTTGTTGAATCTGATGTCGCGTGTTCATACAAGCCCTTCGTATGAAGACAAGTAAGAGAAATTTAAGAACAGAAATTAGAAAATAGAAATTTCAAGAATATGAAAATGTTCTTGCATGAGACTCATTGTTTAAACATATGGTACTGAAAAAGTATCAAGATTTTGATGCTTTTGATGCCATGTCACCACCTCCACCGACCCCCTACTCTGACAAAACCTCCAAACGCAGCTCATCCGCATTAATTACTTCTGTCTTGTTTGTGACCAAATGGAACTGGCAGATTAGTTGGTTTCATGTAGGTTAGGCATATGTCTTATGTTTTTTAATGTAATGAAGCATACATACACATGTGGCTGAAAAATATCAGGGAAAAAAACGAGATTTTGTTTTACCATGGTGCCTTTTACAAAGCTTTAACCCTGCTGCTGTGGGAGAGCGTACTTTTCAATTTGTCATTTTATTTCTTTTTTCTAATCTTCATTGTGTATTTTATTCTGTTGCTGATTTTGGGTTCTTGTAAAGCACATTGCAGGTTCAATATTAATATTTTAAAATCAGCTAATGCTCTACAGTACATTAATAAAAATTGCCTGCAGGAATTACAAAACTCATAAAAAATTTAATTTAAAAAACGCATTAATTGGTGAAGAGGAAAACTGTTTTACTGACTCTTGTCGTAGCTCAGCAGAGACAGTCATCTACAGTTATCTGTGCCTTGAAATAAGCTTGCTTGGCTTGTCCATTATTGATGGGAACTGGCGACATGTCACACAAGACATTTTCTTTTTCTCACAGTTCCCTGTGCTGGTAAACTGTATCACGTGTGACAGGGTGCTGAATGCAGGTATATTTCTTTTTGTGACCAATATGGCATGCAGTGTTATGCCACTACGACAGAAGTGTGGGCATGAAGCTACCTGTTGGTGGTTGGGGAAAGTCCTCATGGCCTCCAGTAGAAGCTGAGTGACAGTACTCAACAGTCTGACAGGCATTCCCGCTGCCAGGTCCTGCTTTGTGAGGTTGAACACACAGGCACTGGCTGCCAGCTGGACATTCAGAGTGGCAGGATGATTCTTCATACCTAAAACTACCAACTAGAAGAAAAACAAGAGGAAGTAATATTACATTAAGTGAGGCAGATGAGGAACTCGAAGTGTGCGTAAGTCGAGTCGGGTTATGGGAGTTTGGCACAATACTGTAACATCTAGGAGGAAGAAATGTAGCTGACATTCTACCACTTCAGATATGTTGCTGTATATATTGCATAAGTGTGATGAAACAATAAGATGTGATAAACTATGTTGAGTTCAGAGAGAATAGGCAAAACAAATTCCATCTATATTGAATGAAAAAAAAGTACGTAATTTGGGTTTACCTTCAGTATGTCAGGCCTCGGTTTCTCCATAACATGTGTCAGGCTGAACAGATGAAACAGTGCTTCTCTCACAAAACCTTCCCTCTCACTGTAGCGACGCAGGGCCTCACAGATCTGGGTCTCGTTGGCTTCTCCTGTAACCTGTATACACACAAAAGATAGTTTACCGTCACAAACATGAGTTTCTGTGCAGTTATCAATCTTAAAGGGATAGTTCAGGTTTTTTGAAGTGGGCCGTGTACTACTTATGGTAGATGGCAGTTGTCATGCCCCTAGAACCAGCAAGATTACTGACAGAGTCAGCAGCAAAACATATTTTAGTCACCTAAAAAAAAAAAACATCAGTGTACACTACTATATTTAGAATACATTTTGCCACTTTACCCTGCTGTTAGACAGGCTTTTCTGATAGGAAACTGCTGTTATATAAGCCAATTTTCATGCTCTCCATAGCACCCAGACTCCTTTTGCAAAAAATAGTAATTTTACCTCACAGAACATAGGAGTTGCTGGACTACTGCTGCCTTGATTGGTTAGTTTGTTTGTGCTATTGTGTGGCTTCTGTGAATCTGAATATGTTTTGCTGCTGACCTGCTCCACAGCGGTACATTGTTTAGCTTCCTACAGCAGGACTGCTGCTGCTTCTCCAAACAGGGCGCGTGTCATCCACTATTTCATGCAGATAATACACTGACTATTGATAAGTACCTCATACAGCCGCACTTAAAAAATCTGAACCATCTTTTTGATGTGTGCATGCATCAAAACTTGCCTTTAGATTTCCTTCTCCAGAGAGGAAGTCAGAAAATCCAGCATCTGTAGCCAGAAGCCCCACAAAGGTCATCCCTGGTCTTTCTTCAACAAATGCCTTCACAGCTGCATCAGTCACCTACAACATTTGGACATGTAAGAAATTACAACTTGGCTCTATAGCCTGTATGCTTTCTCCGCAATCTAACTCAAAAAACAAACACACCTGTTTTCTCCCTGACACGTCCAGGGAAACAAGAGCGGGCAGGATCCCTGGCTGTCCAAGCAGTTGACGAGCCACATCAGAGGTAAACTGCTTATCATCACTGATGTCCAGGTGCTGCAAAGGCAGGGTTTCACACAAACACACATCATATTTTTACTCAAACACAAACAAGCAGAACAGGTTACATCATGGAGGAAGTGTTTATCTCAGTGCAAATCAATTAGATAGAAACAGGTTTAATATTAGACAGCCTCCATCCTTCCACTAACCTGCAATACGTCCAGCTGTCCTATGACTCCAAGCAGCTGAGCGGTGCTCATCTCCAGCCTTTTCAGCTGGTGCAGTGTTAGTGAGCGCAGACGCTCCTTCAGGCCCAGCAGTGGGCTCAGGTTGGTAACTGAGGTGTTAGAGAGATCAAGGCTCTCCAGCCGTGGCAGGGAACAGACATCGACAAGCCCAGAGTCATAGAAGTCTACGTTGGCTAGAGAGAGGGAGCGGAGGCCCTGCAGGGAGCTGAAGCGATACCGGATTGGCTCCTCCAGAGAAGACATAGTGAGACCTGTTAGGACAAGTCGCTGGAGGGACTCCTGCAGGGTGTTTGAGGAAAAAAAACAACAACAGACGTGCTTTCAATAAAAATAAAAGTTTACATTATTAATATCAAGGATGGTTTGACAGCATGTCTGCTGACATCCTGTTACTTTACCTGACAGTATTTATTGGTGGCCAGACCCTGTAGAATATCAGGAATAGTGAGGTCTGCGTTGACCCTGGCAGCATCCAGCTCTAGCAGTCTGTGAGGGCACAGGGCTTTCTGGAAGGCCTCAGCAGAGATGCGCGCTGTACGGATACAGGCTCGTCTCAGCCGTAGGTATTCACAGTTCCGAAACACACCCACTGTGCTGTCATTCAGCGGCCCTGAAGTGGAATGAACTAGAGTTAAGGTTCATCTTTGTGTTCATGCAGGACTGAGCAGCAAGGAGCCTTGCACAATACCATCTCTGTTTAAACAGGGAAGGCTTTTGGTTTAGGTGACAACATACTATCAGACTGAGCAGCTCAAACATTCCACACATTTTATTTTGTAAGGATATAGAAGAGGCTGTCAGAAATCAGCCAGGCTTTTATTTTCATCAAGCAATGACTGTAATCAGTAATGTTTGTGTATGACAATTCAATTCAATTCAGTAATTTAAAGGGAAAATTTGGCACTTTTCATGTGGATGTCCAATCAGAGTTGATGGTGAATGTAGTCAATTGAAGCAATGCATTCCTCACTGTCTGTTATATTGGCTGAGAAAACTGAGTTCTGCTGCTGCAAAATCTGTTGGTCCTCTTACACCCAGTGATGTCACAGTGATGTAGTTTGTGTTAAAGAAGAACTAGGGGCTATTTCAGCTTGGATTTCTAGTCTCCCCCTCTGAGTAGCCAGGGGGTGTATATTCACCATCTAATTCTATGCTATGTTTGGGCCAAAACAGTAATAGCTACAGGCTAGGGTGGTGATACAGGGCAAACATGGGCGTCAAATGATCGTACACAATGCGTACTGGTACATGTTAGCCCCTACTCTTAATCTACTTGCTTATTTCACAAAATGGAGCCCAGACAGCCTAATATTGCCGTGTGACCAGACATGCAAGTCAGTCTCTAAACTGTCGGGTTTAGAACTGTTGACTGTCCGGCTCAATGGACAGTCGTGTGCATACTACTGAGAAGAATGGGGTAAGAGCATCATTTTTGGTATGGTGTGTGCTTGCAGAAATGTAAGCGTTGTTTAGGTTTCTTAATAGCTGTTCTCGCAGCGGCTCAAGCAACTGCTCTGGATTTAGAAATTCCCAGATGATCATTCGGCTGCGAGATATCTGATTGTTTGGTATCACAAGACTACAGTTTGACACAGCTCCAGACTACACCAAATACATGAAAATAGGTCTGTTATAAGGAGTTGGTTTTGGCCTCTGGAAAAGTGAAATAAACTGTAAAATTCTCCAAAACTACTGCAACCAAATCACACACATTTAAGCTATCCTGTGTTATCTCCTTTTGATATCCAATATTTTTTCACTTCCACTCACAGACTCCCCTGACACCTTTTAAAATCTCTGGACTACATTTTCCATCAAACCTGACTGGACATTCACATTAAAAGTACCAAATCTTCCCTTGGACTGGGTAAAAAGACTGTAGATCATCACTGCAGCGGTTCTGTAGGCTCAGCAACTACCAGCTCTTGACTGTTCAGAGATGTCTTTAGAGGTCCAGGTTTACCTTCAGTGGCCATCTTGGCCAGCAGCTGGTCTGCTAGCTCCTGTGGGAAGAGCACAGCCTCTCTGAAGCACAGGGAGCCATCAGGGCGCTTCACACAGAAACACTCCAGGTTTTGACTCACATAAGTCAGGCACAGGTCTGTTAGAGCCGCTGGAGAGGCATCATCCTGACAACAAAAAAGGGATATTTGATCATGGAGATGCATTTAATGTCATTAGCCAACATATATTTTTTGAAGTAGCAAATAATGCGACATAAGAATAACGTTACGTCACACAAATTGCGGTGTAAAATGACAAACTTACCGTGTTAAGAAAACTGCTGGCCATAGCCATTATTAAATAAAAACTCTAGTTATAGCTTATGCAACCAAGACCGGTGTGATTTCCACCAAGGGAAACTGCCGTTTCGCTTGTTAGCCGTCGAGCGGCTCCGTTTTTAACCGTCTCAGTTCACCTGTGTGACAGCCTGTCGTTATGCTAATCTGTGTGGCAGTACAGTAACCAGGAGAGGACGACGAACGGGCACCAACGAACGAACGCTAGCGGCGACAGACACCAGCTAGCTAGCTCACTTGTTGTCGCCTCCGCGGTAGAAAATCGCTCTCCGTGCAAAAATGTCGAAAGCTGTCTGCTGTGGCGGAATTCATGTTTAAAAGATATCCACTAATCACTGTAGCGACCGATACTCAGACTTTAGGAACCAGTGTCGAACGCGGTTTTCACAGCAGAGAGTTAGGCTCGGTCTATTTTTGACTCGACTGACTAGACAGACAGTAAACAAAGGTCACAGCCCTGGAAGTACATTAGTTAGGGGGCTGGACTACGGAAGCCTGGGAAGGAGAGTCATGTATAGAACTCTAGACTTGAGAAACTCTCGCGGGATTTGCAAATGTTGTTTCTTCATTGGGCAAGTTGTACAAACGTATTAGGTTTTATAGAGTAACAAGCCTCTGTTTACATCTGGATAGGTTTAGGGACACACACAAACTGGTCAAGGTGAGGGAAAGATCGTGGTTTGGGTCAAGTTGATCACTCTCGCGAGATGATTCGCGGGTCTGGGGTTCTCTTCTAGACGCGACCCTGTGAAGGAGGGTTATGGAACCAGGAAGAGGTCTACTGCGGACGCATGATTATGTTCCTCTGCGTCCAAAGGCAAACTATTTTCTGAGCACTTAAAATTAGTGTTTATAGCTTCTTTACCGTCAATGGCAATCATCTTAATTGAAATTTATATGTTAAAGAAACGCTTCTGTAACATCGCTCAGTAACTCATTCACCAAGGTCACAAGTAGTGGATGTGGTGGAAGCTAAGCCTTCAGCACATGTGATTGTAGTAAAGTTAAAAAGGCAGGAGTGCACGCTCAAATATGGCTGGACTTATCAATTTTGAAGATGAGAACGAAGTGAAGCAGTTTTTGGACAATTTGGGAGTAGAGTACAGCTTCCAGTGCTACAAAGAAAAGGATCCTGAAGGTAAAAGCTCTGCGCTGTTCTCAGATTGGTGGTGCTGAAACACAGGGCGCCAGCTACAGATAGAAACTGAATGTTTGATCTGTTTTGGTTATGTTTGCCAAATCATTTATACATGTGACATGTTTTTCTTAGGGTGCCAAAGGCTAGCAGACTACTTGGAAGGAGTGAAGAAAAACTATGAATCTACAGCACAGGTGCTCAAACATAACTGCGAAACACATGGACATGGCGAGAGCTGCTATAAACTGGGGGCTTACCATGTCACAGGCAAAGGTAAGCAGCAATGGAAAGCTTATTATTTTCCTTGTTTAGCCTCTCTGGTGTTTGTGGTCATATTGCATTTTGTGTCAAATAAATGAAGGTTAAGTTTATCACAGCTTTAAACTGCAGAAAATGTGTATGCGATATAGGGCTGCAACTGATGATTATTTTAGTAGTCGATTAATCAATTGATTATTTTCTCAATTAATTAATTAATTAATAGATGCTTGCTTATGAGATGACAGAAAATGGTGAAAAATGTTGTTCAGTGTTTCCCAAAGCCTGGGAAGATGTCCTCAAAAATCTTGTTTTGCCCACAGATATTCAGTTTACTGTCACAGAGGAGTAAAGACACCAGAAAATATTCACATTTAAGAGGCTGGAATCAATTTAGTCTTTTTTTCTTAAAAATTACTCAGAACAGTTAATTGGATACCCAAGTAGTTGGCAATTAATTTAATAATAGATTAATCGTTGCAGCCCTAAAGTCATCACAGCTTAGAGCTAAAGAAAATGTGTATGTGATTAATTATTACTTCTATTATTGAGTAATATGCAGATTATTTTCACGATTAGTTAATTAGGCGATTCATCGTTTAATGAAAAAAAAAAATGTATATAATGGTCATCACATTTTCCTTGAGTCTGAAGTGACATTTTCATATTGCTTCTTTTGGCCAGCTGGTTAAATGAAAACTAACCAAAACTCACTTGTTATAAGATCAAAATACCCAACATTTGCCATTTAAGACCACTAATGTGAGCATTTTCATGTTTTTTTCTTTTTCATATGATTGTAAATTCATTGCCCTTGTAGTTTTACTGTTTGATCAGATTAAAAATGTTTGGGTTAATCTTACTTTTGATGCCTTTTGTTTGTTTATTAATTAATTAATTTTTAATTTTTTAGACTAATCATTTAAGAAATGCGTATCTTCTAATGAATTCTTTTAATTGTATGTCTACTTTTTATTCAAGTGAGGGATATTTGACTTCTTTCTCCACCAGGTGGAGTGACTGAGTGCCTGAAAACAGCCTACTCCTGCTTTCTGCGCTCCTGCAATGCTGGAGGAAAGAAGTCTATAGATGCCTGCCATAATGTTGGTCTGTTAGCCCATGATGGACGAGCTATGGATGGAACTCCTGACCTCACAGCAGCGCGGCAGTACTATGAGAAGGCCTGCGCCGGCGGCTTCGCTCCCTCCTGCTTTAACCTCAGCGCTTTGTTCATTGAGGGCAATGCCAAAGGGTTTCCACCAGATATGACTCAGGCTCTGAAGTACGCTAACAGGGCTTGTGAGCTGGGACATGTTTGGGGATGTGCCAATGCAAGTCGTATGTACAGACTCGGGGATGGGACGGAGAAGGATGAGAAGAAGGCGGAGGAGCTGAAGAATCGAGCTAGGGAGCTGCATGGTTTAGAGAAGGAAAGGCAGCTCAAGTTTGGAGAGTGAATACGACTCATTTATAGTAAATTATCTTTTTTTTGGTTTGCCAGCAAGAGGTGTTCAGTCAGGTTGTTTGTGAGAACAAGTATGTTTGTGCACAGACAAAACCTGTTCAGAGTTTAGGAGAAAGAAAGGTTAAAGGGATGCGTTTACCTCATTTACAGTCTGCAGACAGTAAATTCAGGGAGCAACATTCATTTGACTATATGTATGGGTAGATGTCAGCAAAATGTACACAAGATAATGTAAAAGCAATAAAAATTAATTGTGATTTGTGTACAGTAGTTGATCATTAATTATGCCTTTTTATGGTTATGCTAATTTTCAATCATTTCCCCACACTACCAAGGGCCCCATAAAACACCTCATAAACTTATGTTTTTGTTGTTTTTTTAAAAAACTTTTTGCTAACTAATCACATCTTTCCTCCACGCTCCACCATAAAGAAAAGTTTTAATAAAATCTGTCTCTGTTTGAGATTTGAATGTAGTTAAAGGTAGAGTCAATAGCTGTTCCTAAATGCATTAGGATGTCAAATTAGTGTTTTGGGTCGGTGAAACAACAGCAAAACAATGACAAGAAATAAGGAAATCCATGCAGACCGCAGGGTCTTTGCAGATATGTGCACCACCACACAATGTGATTGAAAAGCATTATGACATATGAGTCTATATAGGGCTGTTTCTTGCCATATGTAGACTATGCAGTGTCATGGGGCCCCAAGTCCACCTGTGGCCCCCAAACAGTGTAATGTACTCATGATCTGTGTTCAGTAGCAGGTCCACTATTCAGTATCTCCACTGCTATTCGAATTATATATGGTCACTGTCCAGAGATGACATCACTACATCACTCACATTAGCACACTTTGCAGGAATGCTGGCAGCTATATATATAAATGCTATAAAATATTTTTAAATATAATCAATTTAGTAATACTTAATACAAATTTGTTCTTTGTATTTAAAATGATAATTTTAAGTAAAAGGCAGAACCTGTCTCATTTTGATAGATGTTATAATGCAGAATCTGTAAAAGTTTTAATGATTTTCTTGATATAAGGGTGTTCCAAGGGTTATAATTTTCTATAGGTTTAATTTGCTGGGGTCAACTTGTGATTTGAATTTGAGAGAAAAGGGATGTTTTCCACGGATCTAGCCTCCTTTCCATTTAAAGTGCAGTAGATGCAATGTATTGCATAGCTAAATGCATGGATCACTTTAGAGGGCTTGGAATCCCCCGACTGTAGTTTCAAAAAATAGGGCCCCCCAAAAAACATTTCGCCTAGGGCCCCTATAAAGCTAGAAACGCCCCGAGTCTATAGATTGTTTTCTGTAGGAAAATGTTGTAGATCATTATTTTAAACGCAACAACTGCAGTTAAAGTAGTGTAGTCAACTACACGCCACTGTCCCAAAAGCCAATGTACCTTCATCCACATTATTTCATCATTCATTGTGGAGCACAGCCGTGGTCGGACCACAAGAGGGAGTCAGAATCAAATACATGAACTTTGCGCCTTTTTCAAACCTCTCAGGACGCTTTCTTTATCCTGAAGTCAATAGGCTGAGGGGGTATGATACTCCCACATTTCAACATTATTACCGATACTGGCTGTATTTGCAACCTGCAGATGATGTACACACAGACAAAGGCTGCTCTGTGTGTATAAATAAGTAGAGTAAGCCGGTGTGTTTAGGATGATGGGCGGACTGGTCCTGCTTCTTGCTCGCACGCTGGAAGCTCCGCCCGCCGAGCGTCTCTCTCCTCCTTCAGTCCTCATTCAAAACAGAACACAGCTGTTGTGAGGCTCATCGTCGTGTCCTGAGCGTTAGCCTCAAAACTGTTAGCTAGCTGTCTGCTGCTGGCCTCTGATGAGCCCACTGGAATATCTGAAGAAGGGACAAGAAAACGGCGCACTTAGGTGAGTTACAGAGCAATGTGGGGCTAAAGTTTGTTATCGTTTGCAACATCATGTAGAAAATCCCCCCACAGACAGTCAGCCGTCGAGGCAGCTAGCTAACGCAACGTTAAGCCGCACGAGCGATTTGGATGTGTTCCTTTTTACGTGCAGGATGCTCCGGTATCAAAGTAAATCGGCATCCGTCAAGAGGAGGGGACACGGAGATGGAGGACCAACTGGGACTGATCTTGGTCTCACTAATGCAGACTGTCTGACTGTAGCTGAGTGCAGTTTTATTTTTCAGCCGTTATTTTAATTTTCTCCTCCTCCACTCACTTGAAGATACGTTCGCCCCGCCACACACCTAGAGGAAACACAGAGGAGTTTGATATCTGATAATAAATCATGCGCTCCCTCACTAAGCTAAGTTAGCTCACGATTCAAGCTAGCGACATGCTAATATGGAAACCTGAGAGAAAAGAGTGGGGAGAGCCAGTGAGGTAGCAATTTGTGATTCCTCCCGTGCAGTTTTACTTTTGTTTACTTTAGTCGCTTCTATTTAGGCAGACGGGGGACTTTATGTCGACCCATTTGTGCTGTTGTTAGCCCGGCAGATCTTCTTTTACAGCCGTACCCGCTGCAGGAGCTCGGCTCTGGAGAGCTCATTGGCGGTGAACCCCCTGCACAGCTGCCCTCCGGGGAGTGCTTTGGGTGTGGCGTGGGTTCACCCACGAACAATACTGTGTGCGGACACAGCCTATCTTGTCTCAGCTACAGCATATCTTGGTTATAGAATAGGTACACATAACTAGTCGTGAGGGTGTTTTGACTTTTGGAAAGGGGCGACCAAAGGCTCTCGACTTCGATGACCTGAATTCATATAAATGAGGGAAAGTTTCAGAGCATGAGCTGGAGAGGTTCCTCCCCAAGTTCAGCTGGTAGGTGTTTGTCAGATAAATCACTCAGAATCAGCAAGCTGATCTATTGTGTCTGATAACAGTCTACATCCATTAATGCAATCTAATTTGTTGATCAATAATATCATTTTAAATGAGTGATAGTCTTCAATTAGGTATTAGTTTGTTGTAACTGTGTTGGACACTCAACCTTTAGGCCAGGGATATTCAACTTGACAACATGACAGGATGTCAGTGGCCAGTTAATAAACATTATACTACTTATTAACTTAATTTGTAACTAGGATTGTTTACCGATACCAATACCAGTATCGGAAAATGCTTCTGGTACTGTCTAAAATGCTGGTGTTATCAGCTATCAGCAAATTATTTTTTTTTAAACACACTGGTATAAGATCAGTACCCAGTATCGGTCAACACGCAAAGTTCAGGAATTGGACTCGATATGAGGAAGGAAAAAATTGTATCAGGACAGCTCTACTTGTAACAAAATGAACATGGTACAAGGTTTGACACTTGGCCTATATGACAGATAAATCTGATATTTTACTGCGTTTAAAAGCTGCAAATGGATTTTAGTTATAAATGCTTTGTGTACATCAGAAAGAGTTTTTATATAACTTTGAACATAGCTGGAACTTCCTCCAGCTGGGACAGTTACTAGTTGATGTAAAAGAACAAAAAGTCCCCATTGTGAATCAGTATTCAGTACTAATCTGTATAATCAGTATTTATTTTCCTTGTGATTTAGAAAGTGGTGGGTGAGCTGGCCAACACCCTAACTGGCCTGCAGGCCTTAAGTTGCGTATCACTTCTTTAGACTAAGTCTGAGCTTTTGTATCACAGATTAAAGTATTTTGAGTATTTCAAGTCAAATGAATCTTTGATAATGGTGGTAAGAGAACAGTGGTCAGTGTATCATGTGCTATCACAGTCTACAATGCTAAAACTTTCAAGAGCTGTCGACAAACTTAATGTTATCTTCATTGCTCCCTTAATTTGTGAGGTCAGGAATATCCACAGATATGCAAATGCACTGGGGGCACACACACACTTGAGTGGGTCAGCTCTATTAGCTGTCAAGCAGAATTAGTTTTAATCTGAATTCACGCCTTTTTTCACTATTAGGCCCGGCCGCCTTTTTTCTTAAACAAAGCCTCCTTCTGCTCAAACCTCCTATCTAACACACTCTTTGTCAGTGTCCTGTCTATGTGACGTTGCTGTCGCTCACCCCTCACACCCCATTTTAAACAGCTCTAAGGAATGTTCCATATCGATATTTAGTGTGGTTGTGTGGAGCTGCTGTTCACAACACTTAACATATGACCCAGAGGTCACTGGTTCAGACTCATGACTGGCGTGCCTTTACAGTGCCGTGGTGTTGTGTTATAGAGCAAAGACTGAACCAATCTCATTCAACTTCAGCAGCATCCTTTAGCAGTGAAATGGATGCAGATTGGTCATTAGAAAGTGTTGATGATTGCAGTTGCATCAGTTCTGAAAGCATTGTTTGATTGAGTGGTAAGATAAAACTACAGTTAAGTCAGGAAGATGAGACCTCATTATTTCCAAATGCAGGAGGTCTGCAGTCCATATGTCACAGAAGGAATCTGTTTGGAATTCCTTTTTGGTTTTTACTTTTTCTGATTCAGGCTGAACCCAGGAGATTGTTATTAGATCATTTAAGGTATAAACTTAAACCTACTATGAGGACCTTTCATACTTTGTTGATTTTGAATACCCTGTGGACAAAAGGGGTAGTCTCTCCACTGTAATAACCACAAAATATAACGTCAAAAATGATCGCAATAAAAATCTCCTCCTGCTTCTTTCTAACTAGGTAACATGCTATTCACTAACTTTGCCTGTGAAAATGTAAACAGACTCGTTTCATCTGGTTTCAAGAAGGCAGGCAGTAAGAATAACTACACAGAAATAACCAGTCTTCCCACAGATGGTCCTCTTTGCCTATGTAGGTCAAAGGCATCAGTAATAAATTGAGATGGTTTCATAATCAGTTAAAACATCTTGTTGTAGCTTTATAAGAAATCTCCCAAGATAAGGGCATGTGGTGAAGACCTGAATATAAACCGTGCTCACAGAGCCTTCACTCTGCTAAACATCATGCTGCATTAGAAAAGTACACATTTAAAACCATCAACAAGCTAATAGAACACTGCACAAGCATCCTGGAGAAGAAAACACTGAATTTGTCAAAAAAAATGAACCTTTTAACTATGTTTTCATTCAATCATTATCCGTAACTGCTAATCCTTGAAGGGTCGTCGGGGGCTGTAGCCTATCCCAGCTGTCATTGGGTGAGAGGTGGGGTACTCCCTGGACAAGTCGCCAGTTCATCTCAGGACTGACACAGACAAGCAACCATTCAGGCTCACATTCACGCAATTTTAGAGTAACCAATTAACCTGCATGTTTTTGGACTGTGGGAGGAAGCCAGTGTACTCGGAGAGAACATGCACAGAAAGGCCT
>JAJHUR010129844.1:815-12370 GCA_027495735.1 Lutjanus campechanus | reverse complement strand
TGAGCCTTTGATGCCCTGTGCTTCTGTCCTCCTGCTGTGCCCAGGTGGACAAAATCAAGAGTTATATAGTAATTCCACTGGATCATCTGCACCAGATAAGCTCCACTGAGCAACCAAAAAGGATTTTAAATCACCCGTCACCCAGGTGTGGAGGTGAGTGAGCGCTCAGGTGGAGCTGTGTGCTGGGCTGTGTGTCTGCGAGGGCATGCACAATTTCATTATGTGCATACATGTGTGTATGTTTGGGTGTGTGTGAGCAGTAAGATTTATTGTGAGGGTGTGAAGGATCTTGAGGTCACAGATGCAGGCGAGCAGTGCTTGGAGTGCGTTTGGTTTCAGGGAGCAGTGGAAAAGAGGGGTCGGTGTCACAGGGCAAGAAAACATAAACAAGCTTCATGAAGCAGATTTCAGACCACTTCACTTCCAATTCAACCAGTTCTACACACCGACCTACTGTATATATCCTCCAAAACAAAATAATTTAATATCGATTCACTGTTTATACTGGCCATCACCTCAGTTCAATTCTCAAATTAGTGGTTTCAGTGTTTTTCAGCCTTTGCATGTCACTGAACTGACCTAGTAAGGCCCATAGACACTGATCATAAGAGCCAAATTTAGCAGAGAGCTAGTTGCATCACAAAGATTGGGCCTAATTTAACCTAAGATTATTTCTAATCAGAGTTTAGCAAAACAAGGTTTAAAATGAGTAAATCCAGATTTAAAATTAAACAGAGCACTTGAATAATTAATCTCAGTTTTTCAAATCGAAGTTTATTGATGGAAACGAAAATTAAATTTTAATTAATCAACACGGTGATGTTTACTAGCTCAAATTAAAATAAATGAAGTGAACATCAATTCAAGGTCTGTCAAAACATAAAAGAAGGGGGAAACAGTTAACTTTTGGTTCCCCTGTATTCCAAAGAAAATGTTACATTGTTTGCATTCCCTGAGGCTCATATTTCACAGAGCTCCTCGTGAAGACACACACTGATGGCCAGGAAGCCTTTGTATAAACAAACTATTATATTATGGTGCAAAAATCAAACCATGGTTAATATTTTTAAACGTCTTAAATTCACAAATAAGAATTTCAAGAAACCCCTTTTGAACTTGGTGGAACTGGAAGTGAATGGATCATCGCCCTGCTTTTTAGAGAGGTACCTCACTGCTGCTGCTGCTGCTGCTGCTGCAGATCAATCCAGCATGAGCTAGAGCAGGACAGGATGGAGTGGGATGGAGAAGCAACATGACATAAGTTCAAGATGGATGCTCGGTTTGCAACTACAGACACCGAGTGTCCACAACACGCCCAAAACACACCAGCCAGGATGTGCTTTTACCTTGTCTCACGTTAAAAATAAAATAAACACTATAGCAATACAGCATCACTGCTGAGGCTCACTCAATCATGCTGAAGGTACATGATAATTAGACCCCAAATCTTGATATAAAGCTGCACCCAGCATGGTGCATCTGAAAGAGACAAGTTTATGATAGCAAGATCAAGTCAAATCAATCATTTTTTAAAATATTTTGGTACATTAAACTTGAAACATGTACTTTACATTACTGCCGATAATCGTCCAAAAGCTTTTAAGTTACATTGTGTAAAGTACATGTTTTGTTGTTAATGAACTAAAATATTCAAAACCACGAGTATGGTCCGTTAAATTCACCTATTTGAAAGTATCTGATAAGGTTGATGGAAACAGCAACATTCAAAAAAACGTTCTCAATTAGCCCTTCCTAATCCCGCCCCTTTTTGCAGAACATGGGTCAAGCATCTGTCAGTGGTCTGTGTGCCAAAACCAAGCTATGTGGTTTTGATGGCTAAACATAGACCGTTTCGGGGTTGTTGTTTTTTTGTTTGCTAACTAGTTAGCTTGCATTTTGCTAACTTAAGACAGGTCCACCAGCAACAGCTTTTAATCATCTTCAAAATTTGTTTTTCCTTTTGCCACAGACAAGCCTAGCACATGTACAGTAAGTACAGGAAACAGGTTATTGGAGAACATCAAAAAGGGGCGGGACTTAGGACTTGAGAACAGTCAGTTTAACCCAAAAAATTCTTATGCTTGGTTGAGGTGGTGTCTGCCCTTTTCAAAAAAGAGTTATTGCGCGTATTTGAAGATGGAAACACATTCACTCACACGAAACACACTCTTAGTGTTTCGAGAAAATAAGAAGAAACTGTTCCCACTGTCGAAAATGTAGTTGACAAGGAAGAATAACTGTCAACTGTCATCTGTCAAAGATTACCTCTTTGCGGTTCATTGGCTGTGGGCAAACAACCAGTTTTGTTTCCAGTTCGTGACCTCAACTTCCACACGGTTTATTACAGTCGTGCGTAACGTAGCACAAACTGCCAACTTCTGGTGTTACTTCCAAATCCATTGTTGGATAATTTGCATTTTCTTTTTGCGACACCTTAAAAGTTTGCTTCAAATTCTCTTGACAATTAAATGGAAGCATACAGCAACAAGCTAATGACTTCATCTGCTGACTCATGTAGGCAGTGGTATGAAAATGGATGAGATACGTATGAGCGTAAAGCATTAGCTTGTTTTCATTCTTTTTTTCCCCTAATTTCTTCCACTGTACCATGCCAGGAGGGAGAATACTATACTCTCATTGTCGATAGTCTTTGTGTTATCAAAGAGATATTCTACAGAATAGTACAGCTGTCAGTGGAAAAGAAACAAAGCTTGAGAACACCAGTTCTTTAAACCTGACAACTTTGCTTGCATCAGATAGAAAATCACCCATTAAATTTGTGTGCTGTCCTGGTTTCCAAAAACTCAGGACATGAAGCAACATGTTCTATTTCAATCCATTTAAATTAAATTGCACTGAATTGGAAAAATGCTGATCATTGGCTTGCTAAGGTGCTTTTGCTAAGGGAACAAGGTAACAAACATTTTCTTTCCAATTCCAATTTCCATTATCTTGAAAAATATGGATATAATACCAGGTTAACATTAGAAATGTTACTTTTAGCAAAACCAAACAAATACAACAAGAAATAGTATCATGTCTTATAGACTAAGATCAACACTCTCATCACTGTTCATGATGTTGCTTTTCTACCTGTGTGGTATTGCTGTGATAAACATATTAACGTGACTATTACGGTAACAAGGTACCTACTGCCTCAAAAGACAACAACAGCACATCATTTCTCTGTAAGGATGGAACCTGAAAGCATGTGTTAAATGTTTAATCACAGCATTATCACACGCATACAAGAACAACTCCATGTTAAAGTTGCAATCCTTTTTGGGTTATGGGATAATATATATATATATAAAAAACCTCTTCTGTGCTAATACTGCCATGTTTGGCTGTTAAAAACAGCCATTCTCCCAGGTTCCCAGGTTGTCAAATACCAACGTCTTGTTACACCCGTTGGAGTCTCATAAGGAGGCACAAGCTACCCTTTGAGATGTACTAGGCTTTAAGTAACTTCAGTGTAAACCCATCCACGTCAGGGGATGTGATATATAGATAAAATACATTTATGGAGGAGGTGGGGTTGATGAATGGGTCAGTGGTTGGTCAACATTGTCTAAATTCTGAAGTTGCATAACGTTACGTACATCATGTGACCAACGTGCGCACTTATGATGCGCACATGATTGCATGCGCATGTTTAAATTGGGTCTCATTTCAGGTCATATAACCACTGTTTCTACAGTGGCAATTTTACATACATTAGTCAGCTATAACTGACCACACGATCAAAATGTTAGACTTAATGAATAGCTTCATCATGATGGCAATATTAGGCTTTTGTGATAATTTGATATTTAAGCACTTAACGAAAAGGATTATGTGGACTGTGAATATTCTACTTCCTCACTTGGAAAAAGACAGGTGGAGCGTCGTTATGTTGAGCTCTCCAGCTTAGCACTACAACTATACAAGTAAAGTAATGTAACGTAACTACACAATCAAAATGCCTTCATCAATATTCTCATCATGTTCAGAACATTTCGTGTCACTGACTGTGAAAAACAACTAGAGCTCTCTGTCCAATCGGGGACCTACGCTTTCTCGTACGACTCCAAATATTCTTCTTCCTCACTTCCTAAAAATAAAGAGGTAGGGCGTTATTCCGCTGAGCAATGTAACTTAACGTAGCATAGCGTAAAGTAAGGTAAGGTAGACTTATGTACTTACATACTTATTTTAATCCAAACAAAGTAGTTTTGGTGCCCAAACCTAACCAAAGTCTGACTGTTTCACTTAAACCGTGGGTTTAAAAGGCTTTCTGGCAGCATCTGTGAAGGGGTGTAGCAAATGTATGGGTATCTGACAATTTGGGATGAGAATGGGTTGAAACTATCATGGAGCTCAGTCTGAAAAAAATCTGTAATCTGTAACTGAATGGCTCCACAAAAATCTCAAACTCAGTTTAAAGCTAAATTCCATATAGCCACAACAGTCCATCAAGGCACATTAACAGCAAACTTTTGCACTTACAAATACAGATCAAGACCAAGAGAATTTTTTGAAAACTGTGGCGGCTAGACGGAAGACCATTAGAGTCAAATTTTCGTAAGAAAAATCCTATTCTGCCTCAATTTGCTAACATAGAATACAAGGTCAAAAAAAATATAAGGATTGTACCTTTAAGTGTTTCCATTGATAAGACCTATTAGAGGGATATGTCCAGGTTCCACACACTGCAGCACCCACATGACACATGGAACAAGAATCCGGAGTGATTAATAACAGCATTATCAGACATGGACAGTAACATAGTGTGCATTAGTACGTAACAGCAAAAACAGTAAGTTTTAATGTCAAAAATACCATTATTTATAGCATTAAACACAGACTAATGAACATTTCAACCAATTTTTATCCTTCGGCTGTCCACCTAAGCAATCTCGCAGTGCTTGTCAATGAAGTAAAGAATCAAATTCTCTCAACATCACATGCATTAGCAGTAGTGTGCCTAATAGTAAACCTAAGTAACCTGACAGATCTATGATACGTGACAGAATTTGCATGTGATTGCCAGAGAAATGGTTACTTTATTCAGTGATTTGCACTCACATTGCTCCATCGGAGCTGGGAAATCAAACCAAGTTAAGAGCTGGAATCAAACTTATGATGTGAGTGTTTATT
Organism: Lutjanus campechanus; assembly: GCA_027495735.1. Classification (NCBI taxonomy): domain Eukaryota; kingdom Metazoa; phylum Chordata; class Actinopteri; order Lutjaniformes; family Lutjanidae; genus Lutjanus; species Lutjanus campechanus. The sequence continues at coordinate 7,231 of JAJHUR010129844.1, read as the reverse complement.
TTCACCATTTCCTCTCAAAAACTGCCCTATGTAATATTGTTTTAAAGTAGCCTCAGTTGACTTTCATTGTTTTTTTTTTTAAATTCTAGCTGTTGTAATCAGATTAATGTAATCTCTTTACATGTAATTCAATTAACTCCCCACGCCGCCTGTCAAGTGCTCACCAGTAGAGATAGTAGAAGAAGGAGAGGACAAAAAAGGACAGCTTGCACCAGGCCTCCTTCAGGCAGAACTTGAGCGTGTCGCCGTTCATCACGGATGCCGGGTCGTAGAGCAGCTCCTTAGTGTCCGTTGGGGAATGGAAGTACCTACCACAGAGGGCAAAGACCACATCGCGGGTAGTTGACCCGTTCCAGACCCCAGGGAAAGGGGGGGAGGAAGAGGGGAGATGATGGGAGGAAATGGGGAAGAAAATAGTATGGAAAAAGATGGCATGATGAGTTAAGGGGACACCATCATGCAGCGGACATGGGTGAAATAGTTGAATATGTTTATGGGAATTGACTGTTTGCTAAACCCCTCCCCTGAACAATGATTGACCATAGTTTAGCTAACGTAACAAGGCACAGTGGGCCTTTCGAGCTTTGGATTTCTCTACATTTTGAAGCAGGGTACCTAGGAAAACCAGTGTCTTTATCTATCCCAACGTGGGTTTCAAATGTTAAGATACTAACTTGCTTACTACTTTCTGTGGTAACCTAGTATTATTTCCAAAGCCAAGTGGCATATCATTAGCCAAGTATGCTGTTTTGTAGGACTACAAGCTTTGTTAGAAAAATCTCCATCCATGACCAAAAGATACATTGTTTAGTACTCCCTCACTGCTTGATAGCTACTGTATAATGCTAGTATATTTAGTATACGTTAGTTTACTGTTACGTTAGCAGCCTCCGCAAAGCTTTTTCTTTTGTTTAAGTGAGAGATACCAGCTCTGCCTTACTTAATGAAGAATGTTTCTGTAGACTTAGCATCCAGTTAATCCAATATTACAGTTTTCTCATTATTGGCCCATTTATTCAAACTAACTAGCTACCCTGGACATAGTCTGACACACCGGATGCACACTACGGATATAAGTCCTGCCACTGGTCGTGGTATTGCAGCATCTGCTATCTGCGATTTCAAAGTCCCCATCAAACAAGAACAACCTACACGCTGAAAACGGCAAATTAGCACCTGAGACGCAAATGGTACGAACATAAACAAGCTATCACAGCTGTAGTCATTTTATTTTGCAGCAGCGCCGTCACTGCATCCTGGGCTCAGCACTGCCCAAGAAGTTTATGATTGGTTTAGAGAAATGCAAACAAGGTAAGGTGTTTTTTTCCATTATATCAGAATGTGTATGTGTGGAGCCAGACCTTTCTCCAGCGCTGAGCGCTGTGGATGGGGGTCTGGTTATGCGAAACTACCCTAGATACAAAAGTAATGCTGCAGCTTACAACACAAATATTTGGAAAAAGTCAGTAAACTCCTTTTCTGTAACTGTATTTTGTATGTCTGCCTGCAATGTTAAACTATTTGCTTGGGCAGAGGTCGAAGTTAAGCCCAATATTTACGCAGGCTGCTACTGCTAGCTAGTGTTGTGAAGAAGAAGAGCGAAGCAGACTGCAGAAATGTTGAATTAAAATGTTGTTTTTAACAAACTGTAGTCAGCTGTACGCTCACAAAAGTAACTCTGGATAACAGGGCAAAAAGAGACATTCAATTTCCCCCTAAGTTTTGTGTAGGGAACTCTATGCTACTGAATAAAAGAGTACAATAAGGAGTGCTGAGCTCACAGATGGAATCTATTATTTCCACATGTTTAACATGGATCATCACGTGGTGAAGAATATTGAGTTCTTCCTAGTGTCACGAAGCTTTAAGGCACATTTATGCTAAATGTTAGATGAACATATGGATACGGGCAGAGCCTTCTGTCTGATTTGCTTGTTTTCTGAAAGCTTACGGATAAGAACAAAATGGAGCAGTACCTCCAATAGTTCAAGCGAGACACAACCACAGAACATTCATGGTCATTTAGAGAAAATAATTCTCCATCCACGTCGTGACGTATTTAACGGGCGCAGACCACCGTCATCTACAACACTGCCTCCGCTTTTGTTCTTTATTGTAACCTCTTACTCCATCGCCATATTTGTTATTATCAGAAGCTTTCCTCAGTAACTTTTGACTCTGAGCGCCCTCTAGTGGACGTATTGCTCAACATCCGTGCACATAAAGGGGGCATAAATGAGCCTTTAGTCTAAGTCTTTTAGCATGATATCATGTGTATAATAATCAAGTGCATATTTAAAATTGTTTTTATAGCGTTCTAGCAAGCGCTGATGAAATATGCTAGTGATAACCGTGATTTTAGCTGACAAGAATGCGAGTCATTAGCTAGAAATAAAGAAATCAAAGACACATATTGTTTCAAAAATGACTATCAGTTTGGAGTGTTACATTGACCACCTGTTATAACAATAAACTGCTATGCTAAAGTGGAATGCTTGACAGGTGTAAGTGAGGGAATAAGGGTTTAGCAAAGGATATGCCAATAATGAGCAATTTGTTTGACTTATCTTGTGGCGCAAAACGTAAAAGTTCCCAACAAGATAAACAAAGTATGATTAAATATTTGAATTGGTATTCAAATATATTTTCACCCAGGTCAGTTATGCGGTCCTGAAGGTATCAGGGCTGGGGGTTTGTTCTAAGATTCTAAATCCAGTCAGCTCAGCAGGCTACGGTTAGTGAATTACAGCTCCAACTGCTGTGCATAAAAATAAACCAAACAATGATTTTCAATATGATTTTCCAGTGAAGCATTTTCTCCTCTTTCAAATTACAACCATTCATCACCTGCTGACTGATTTAAAAGCTGAAAAGAAAATCCACCCTTTAATAGAATCTGCGTGTGTTATTGCAAGGCTTTTAGCATAATCAATATTTGCAAACACAAACAGCTCTCTCTCTCTCTCTCTCTCTCTCTCTCAAAGCTGTGTAAAATGAAGACGTGCAGTGTCACCAAAACACAAAACCTGGCGGTGATTAATAGCAGAGCGGGTTCGGGGAATTGCAAGGATGTTTCCCGGAGCTTTTACATCCCAGTGAGACTTATTTCGGCGGTGCTGTTAGAATCATGAAATGGAAAATATGTCATAGAGAAAATGAGCACTCGAGGAAAAGTCAGCATGAGAAAACGCGCAGAGGGAATTCCAACCAACTGCTGCCTGTTGCTGCGAGAGAGGGCTGTTTATGTGCTCATACGCAATTGCCTCATTAGGTTTTATAGGGGGGGATATTTGCCTTTTATGGACCCCAGAGCTGATACAAACGAACAGGACTCTGTAACAATGGATAACTGTACAGTAATGTAACAGACCAGTTGCATTAAGATGGTTGCTTTACTCCTGGAGAATTTCACTCATGTAAACATTCAAATTATGTTTTGCAAGGGTATGATGGGTAATGAAGTGCAACCAGGATGCTGCCATCATTATGCATGTGGTCTTTTCAGTCATAACTCAAGCTAAAAGATGGTTAATGCATGTCCATTCTGTATGTTAATTCATGTACATTGGCTGTGAAATGATTCTACATTTGATTGTCGTAAATTAATTACAATGTACATTCAACAGTTCACATTTGACTCATGCATGTATGAAATCTTTAATAATGCAGTTGAAAATGCATCTTGATGTATTTTGACTGAGAGAAGGGGTTTTGTCATGAGCCACTGAATATATGCATATAATTTCCATGTATTTCTACAAAAGATACATGCACAATGACTGATGATGAGGTAAACGAGGTTAGCTAATAGTTAACAAGCTGCTACATACATTTAGCTAATAAATATCATAAATAATTAAAAAAAGAACTATTGACACCAATTTGTTCCACAATTCCAATGAGCAAAGTTAACAGATGAGAAGAAAACAGTCATTTGACAAACAATATCTGCTTTACTGTATGTCATAAACATATAACATCATGTTCTCACTCCCAAATCATCAAGTACACCAGCTTGGTAGGTGGTTCATTCTACAAAACTATGCTGTTCCCATCCAGCATCAGTTTTGAATGTGCAAGGCTCCACGATCAAGTTAGGGATAAATATGCAACGTCCGGTTACACTTTCAAATAAAGCCTGCTTTCAAACACTTCATATTTAATGCATTTTGGACGTGCAGGAAAGGATGAAGTCAGAAGACCTTCATTGTCATAGAAACAATGATAAACATGTGGCTAACGCTGTGAAATGGTTGCACTTTGGTTAGGTTTAGGCAACAAAACTACTTGGTTAGGTTTAGAAAAACATAATGGTTTTAGTTGTCCAGGGAAGAAATGTATTATTTTACTGATGTTAACAATCTGATTTCACTAAAATTCAGCTGAATCTCTTTTTAAATTTTTTTTTTTTTTATCAGTTCCTTCCGCAATTATTGTTAATGATTGAAAAATAACGTGAGGTGGGGGCATGGACTTTTTTTGGCGTTTGAAGGCGGGTGGGTCTGCTAATTATTGCAAGACAACAAATCATTGCAATTATTCATTATTGCAGTGCAACACTGCAGTGTAACGTAGCAGAACGCAAAGTAGCATAATGTAACGCAATGTAGCAAAACACAACAAAATGCAACACAATGTAACATAATGCAGCATTACATAACGCAACATAACGTAATGCAACATAATGAAATGCAACGTAATGTAGCATTACTCAACATAACATAATGTAACAATGCTCAACAGTCAAGTCTATGACATGTCAAACAGTTGTGAAAAATCATCACAGTTTCATCCCAGAGCCAGTTTCCCAAATCTTCAAATTTCTTCTTTTGAAAAACCAACTTCAAAACCCAAACACATCATTTACTGTCATAAATGACAAAGAACAGCCACAGATCCTTACATTTCAGAGGCTCTAACCAGCAAATGTTTCACATTTTTGTTTGAAAAAATGACTAAAACGATTAATCTAATGTAAATAGGTGGTACTTCATTTTCTTTCAGTTGACTAATCAATTAATCAACGAACTGTTGCAGCTGTAAAGTTAAGTCACATAACTTAAGTTATGTACGTTAAAAATAAACATTGACTATTAGTTTCACACTGGACACAAACCCTGGTCTCCTGGGTGGCCCACATAACCACCCCACCTCTGCCATATGTCGATTGTCTTGCAATTAATATTATATCGCCAAACTCTGACCACAGATCAGCCCTCCAGAAACGATGCTGTAGGTTTACCTACAGGATCGTAGTTTGAAGCAGGGGGCCACTGACCAAGCTGCCATATTTGACATGTTGGGAGTGAGAACGGACTGCAAAGATGCTCAGTGTGGTCAAATCTTCCAGAATATGCTTAACAAGACACACACACACACACACACACACACACACACACACACCGATTTTGAAAAAGATTCAGCTGGCAACCAAAACCATTTAAGAAACTGCACCACTACGTGGCCAGCATATCTCGGAATTCCCCTCTACACCCCCGCATTCACATATTGTGAGAGCTTTTAGTTTGGCAAAAATTCTTTTTTTCCCCTAATAAACAAGGAATGCCCCTATGAGTGGTCCAGCTACTTACATCATCCCAGACTTTATGTAATGAATGTTTGTCTGCTGAGGCACGTACACGCTGATGTGGCTGTTTACAGTAGGTGATTTACGGGTGGATGCCCCTTGTTAACCTGCCGTTCAACCATATACACTGACTATGGCTAAGTACCTCATACAACCCCGGTTAAAATAATCTGAACCGTCCCCCTTAATGAGAAAGTTGGTTTTACTGCCTGCAAGACGTCCTTCAACACAAATTTATATGGACAAGTTGCTCAAGCTTTGCTGCTAGCCGAGTTGTCAATCTGACCCTAAAGCAACCCTCACACCAAACAGATGTAAACTCTGCTGAGCATCATGGACTTTAGATTCACACACATATGCACACACCCATCCACATATGTTGGTGTGATCACATACTGTATGTATCCGTGAAGTGTGTTAAAATAGCTCACCATCATTGTGTCCCCTCCCCTCTCTCCGTCTCACTCTCCTCTGAATCACCTTGTCAATATTAGATCTCCCTCCTATCACTCACCCGGCTCAGCGTCCTGCCTCCCGCTACCTCCTCCTTCATTTCCCCCCCACCCTCGTCCATCTCTGCCTTACCCTCTCCTCAGTCTCTCTTCCCTTCCTTGTCTTCTCATCTCTCAGCTGTGCAGGAAGCAGCATCTGTAGCCGCTGGGCATCTGGCACAGTCTCCAATTAATGAGACAGCAACATGTTTTTCTCTCCTCTCCTCTCCTCTCCTCTCCTCTCTTCTCTCCGTCTGCAACTCCCACCAGCTGAGCACATGAGCTTAAACCAATCAGGCTGCCAGCGGTCTACGTCTAAACCCGCACCGGCGGGAAGA
>JAJHUR010129843.1:0-36310 GCA_027495735.1 Lutjanus campechanus | reverse complement strand
GAACACCGGCCCAAAAAAGAAAAGAGGAGAAAAAAAAAATAGAGTGAACACCGGCCCTCGCGGCCCAATCATTAGACCGGCCCACCGGGAATTGTCCCGGTCCTCCCGATTAGCCACTCCGGGCCTGGTGGAGACCCCTGGAGAGGCCCACTGCCCACTTTGAAAACCTCTGGCTTGCACTATACTGTGTTACTGCCCCCAGTACACGCCAGTTTAAAAAAAATCTACTTAACTATAGAGTTTTTCTGTGGTTGCTCGGTAATTTATTCATCAGGCGAAACACAGTCAGAATCCAACATTAGTGAATAACATTTACTCCCTTATGTGGCTAAAATTAGTATGAATATACTCCAGATTCTTTTCTTGTCTTTCATCTGTTAGATTTGTCCTCTAAGGATCGTCTGCTTGAAATTAAAGGGACAATTTACTCAACAATGAAAACCACATTTTTCCTCTGACCTGTAGTCCTGCTTATCCATCAGAAGTTTTGGAGATATTAGCTGTAGAGATTACCGATATCTGACAACAGCAAAGTCTCTCCAGAAATCATGACCCACTTATTGTGGGTCATGATTTCCACTTGACCCACTTGTCAGCAGTTTCACGTCGGAGCTACTTTTATGCCTGTGATAGCCGTGGCTGTTTTCGGGTTTAAAGGATGAGGTGATGACATTTTATATTCGGAAGGTCAAAGGTCAACTTCACTCTGACATCATGATGTTTAGCTCTCTATCGGTCCTCTGTACTCCTCTGTAAGAATAGTCATACAGTGGGGGCATACAACCACAAAGCAGTAAATCTAATCTTTCTATCAAACTACGCTCCCCATTCAAATCACTGCACTAGCTAGCTCAGTGGTGCTAACATTACAGCAAAGCTGAGGAGGATGTCATTTATTTTTACATCCCATGCTTTCATGAGCACGAGCCTCTTGTCCATGAGTGGGTGCACTAAGAAAATAATTCCTACATCACACTACTTACAACAAGGTCCGTGGATTATCTTGAGTAAGCATGTCATGATTTCCGGAAAGAGACATTGCTGCTGAGTTTTTCAAATGTATTGGTTTTTTTTGAGCACCACAAGCTGAAAGCCATTTATCTCCTTTATATGAAGAGAGAGCAGACATGTCTACAGCTGATATCTCCAAAACTTGGCAAATTATACCAGAACAATCTAGATGGATGAACAGTGCTACAAGCCAGAGGGAAAATATGTATTTTTGATTTTGGGGTGAACTGTCCCTTTAATTGAAGCGAACTGAGATTGATTTTCTTTTACCGTGAGCAGATCAAAAATATTTTTTACCTTGAAATTTAATTGCAAACTGACAATTTGACTTACTTCAATATAGTCAGACACATGCACACTGTCTTTCTGTCTCTTTCACACATTTTTTCTGTAATTTTAAGCTTTTCATACTGAAAAAATGAGGCCACAAATGCATCTTTATTAGAGCATCACTTTATTCTTGTTGCACATCAATCTCTTTTGGTTTTCTGGCCTTCGTCTGTCTGTGGCTGACAGATCCCAGGAAACACAGGTGTGTTCATTCATGTGTGGTCTCATTTTCAAACAAATGTGATGCAGCATATCTTACATCTATTCATATTCAGCGGCAGCGGCCCACAGTATGCAGTTTATATTTGATATCACAGCAACACATTAAGAAATACATGCATAGAGCTGAATTGTAATTATTCATCATATATTAAACTTCACACTGAGTCATTAATAAACAGGGCAACACAATACTCAGCAGATCAATGTTGAAAAGTCTCAGTTTCAAAAAGATTGATATGCAAAATATACATATAGATACAACCAGAAACCATATCCTTAACTCTGCTCTGCCTGTTGTTTGTTGTTTGTTCCAAATTACTCACTACTGTAGTAGGTCTTGCATTTTGAGTGCTATCAGAACTAGGTTTAAAGCCCCAATCCATGATTGGTGTACAGCTGCAGCACTGTTTCTGTACTAAGAGACGTGTTACACAGGCCCATATATGGAAAATATGATCATGTGACTTCAGGGCAGAAATGGTACTGTTCACCAACTTGAGACCAGACTTTAAAAGCATTATTAAAACTAGAAACCCTCTAATTAGCTAGAAAACCTCACTCATAAACACTTTTTTTTGGTTTTATTGCTATGGGAAGACATGTTTAGCATTTACCTTACCCTTTATAATCTATATGAGTCAAATTTAGGGCTTATTTTTATTTCTTTTTTTTTCATTTTTGAATAATCATTTAGTCTATAAATTACCAAGAAATGTGAAAAAAGCTCACCTTTTGTCCTACCAACAGTCCATAACCCAAAGATTCGCTTAGATTCATACGAAAGCAGCAAATTCTTATGTACACAAGCTACAAGCAGCAAATGTTTGACATTTTAGCTTAAAATGACTGAAATGTTGATTATCAAAATAGTTGGTTATTAATTTAATTGAATCTTTTGATTGACTAATTGACTAATCATTTCAGATCATTTTGGGCAGAGTGGCCAAATTGGATCTGAAGTCCAAGTTTAAAGGTGCAGGTTATTAAAGGTTTAGGTGCGTTTAAAGCCACAGATCCCAAGCAGGGTAAAAATGAGGTCCAGTGTGAACAGAATGAGATTCACATAGGTAAAAAAAGCAACAATAAACTGTATGGCCCAGATACAGAAGCTGGGTGGACAGTCTTTGGGACGAGGGTTGTTTCTAAACATGAAAATGGGCCACACGATTGCAGTGAACACATACAGCACCACAGAGATCACCAGGAAGATAAACACGAACCTGTCCAGGTTAAAGGGCAAACACTTCTTCAGTTTCTTGAGGATGTTGCAGGCTATGATCACAGGGATGATTGGGAAAGGAATGATGTATGCAATAACACACACGATCAGAGCCGGCTTGTCTCTGTAACCAGTCAGCGATATGAAAATAACACAGCTCACAAAGGCCTCCATAACCTTCCAGAATCCAGGCAGAGCAGCCAAGTAGCTCCCTTTCTTCTTGTCCATGAATTTGTCCTTCACCACTTCAAGCGTGTAGAGAAGGCCGCACAAGGAAGCAAGTATGGTCACTATCCAGCCGTACAGACATTTCAGGCAGGCGTAGAAGTTGCCGTAGGTGATAGCGACAGAGACGGTCATAAGCGTAGAGGACATAGCCATTCCTGTGGTGAAGTCAGACCAGTCCAAGCAAAACATATTGAGGACGATATCCAGGCCAAACATCTCAATGATGGTGATGATGAGGGTCATGATGGGGCAGAAGGCCCACGTGAACATGGCATAGTTCCAGTAGGTATGGCTGCTCCCCCCTCTGAAGGCACCCAGGAGAAACGTGACCACACACAGGATGATCTGAGCCATGTGCAGCCCGCCTCGGCCCGTTAACAGAGATGAAGGATTGAAAACCGCCTTGGACAGGGTGTCCTTAATATCACCCATTATTCCCATCTTTAAGTGTGCTGAAGAGCAGTTGAAGCACCTGGAAAGTCGCTGTGGTGTGTTTGATATGTGTTCTGGTGCTTCACTGCCTCCTAGCTCCACTTTTTGTGTGGTCCTTTATTGCCTTTCTGATTTGCATAATATTCATGATATAGTCTGCGTGTAGGGATAAATATCTACTGCTGATATGTGCCACAGTCTGCTCTCAGTTCACCTTTTCAACCACATTGCTTTCACTTGTTCCAGGCCATGCACACTTTGCAAAAATAAATGCAACTGTACAAAAAACATAAAAGGGCGACTTGATCTTTACCTCCACTTACTGTGTATTAAGACTGGTTTGTATGACTGTTTGTCTCAAGAGGGAAGCAGAATGGATACATCAGTGCTGTAGTGTTATCCATAATGTAAACAGTGAAATTTGTAGTCTACCCAAACATAACCATAGTAGTTTGATTTGATTTGAGGTTATCTGAGGGGGGACGCTATCCCCCTTGTATGCAAAATGACCAAAATATACCCTGCCTCCCGTTTATCTTGTCCATCCCCTTGTAGCAGGTTTGTACAGGATCCTTTATGTGACTGAGGATTGTGCAAGCTAGAATCTGTGTCAAGTTCCACTTTACATACTTGTCTTTATAATATATGTAGTGAGGACTTCAAAGGGATTTAATAAAAGCTATTAAGTGTGTTTTTATGACTACTAACACGTATGATTCCAGTGAATGATTCAAGTTGCAGTTTGCAAGTTTGTTTATGCACAAAAACTTCATATCGGTCGACCACAATATATTTTGTAGTATCCAAATCATGCAAGTCTAAAATTACAGAACTTCCAACTTCGTTTGACATTGAATTTACACAAAGAACAATTCAAGGCTCAATTACATAACATTAGGGAGAAAACTAGGTTAACTGGCAGGTTGAATCAAAGTAAAATGAATGTAAATTACTTTGATATTCTGCTTAAACAATGTTTCGATTTTCTACAATGATAATGTTACAGTAATTTCAACGCAAGATAGCTTCCGGTGGGTAAACTGCAACAGGTCGCCTAGAATTTTTGCTAACTCAGTTAATGTTAAGCCATCTTACAGGGTCTATTACTTGTGACACTGCTTCGAAATAACGGCTTTATGTGCTCCTTTTTCTTTTTTTCTTTGCCAAGTGTGGTATACTTTAAAAACACACGAATTGTCCCATTTTGTTGGCGGAATATTCTTCATCCTGTTGATTAGATTTTAATCACTAGGTCAGTTTATTGCGCTGGTGTTTGTTTCTGGGGGGAAGGTAAATCGAACGCACAAAGAGGAAGTTGTTGTCAAGTGTCAATAGCAGTGTCAGCATCAAACATCCAGAAACATGTCTCTACTTTTCTTCTCTAAAGCCGTAGACATTTAAAAATAACTCTGGAGGAAGCCGTCGCTTTGTTGGAACTATATTTAGTTGTAATGATAATTTCATTTTCCTGGGCTATTTATTTTATATTCGTGTCCAAGCCATTGTTTGGTAAGAATTAGCTAGCTAACGTTAGCAATGGGTCGATGACACAGACTGCACTGCAGCTGGAGAGTTTGACTGAACACCGCCTTCTTCACTGGTGAAGGAGTGAAGAGGAAAATGGATTTCTCTAAATTCCTCGACGATGAGTTTGATGTGAAAGACTGGGTGAACGGAGCCTTCAAGGTGGTGCAGAAGGACGCTCCGGGGAAGGCGGATACTCACGCAGCCACACTGGTGATGAAGCTGCAGCTGTTCATCCAGGAAGTCAACAATGCCATCGAGGGTGGGTAGCTTAAGTAAACTAATGACGGGTTGAACAGTTTGTGGGATGTCCAAACAAGCTGCCAGTGTTTGCTCTAGCTGTCTCTCAGTTTATCGGGCACACCGAGCTAAAACTCAGGCAGCCTAAACAGCTTTGCACGGCATTGATTGTGCTGTGTTCGCTATAGTGACAGCTGTTTATAATATTTTGTCCACTCTATTTGTGTCAGTGGGGTTGGGCTCAAATATTAAAAACAAATCTAAGTAAAATGCAGATTGCACAAGCAAATTAGTACACGCAAACTGGGATCTATAGTCTCCAAACAGGCCATAAAGGTGAATCAGCACTCTCTAGTTTATCATCTACATGCTTGTATATTCACACAGTTATCATCACGGATTAGACTTATAAAAATGAGGCAGTAAGTGGTTTTCCTTTCATGACATGAATTTACCATAGTCTGAGTATGTGGGGGCTTGAGAAATAGTTTGTAATTTTGCAGCAGTTGAAGTTACATTTTAGTAATGTTATAATTGTAATCTCACATGTATCTCATATATATATGTATATACATATATATACATATATATATATGTATATATAAAATTGTTAACTGTAAATGCACATGGTAAAAGGAAATCATTAAAAAAAAAAAAAGTTTTTGCACTGTTTACATCTATAAACAAGGCTCATTCAAGTCCTGCAAGAAATTATTTCGTCATGGAATTTATAATGTTAATTTGTTGTTGAAACTGTTTTAAGGAGGTGATGATTAAATTTAAAGAACATTTTGGTTAAACTGTATTGCATTATACAGAGAGGGTCTGTTATTTACCCCACCCTCATTGAAATAAATGGAGTGGACAAAATAACAGAAACACCTGGCAGTTGAATCAACAAAAACTGAACAATATAACTTCCATGAAGGTAACATTTATTGCAGAATAAGTGTATATAACAGACTACCTGAAACATGATGACAGTAAACTGCAAAGACTACAATACTCAGTCACTTTAATACAACATGTCCATAAGGATTTGGTAGGGCAACTCTTACTTCTTTCATAATCAATGTAAACACATTAAAGAAGAAATCACACCAATCTGTAGAAGGTACAACAGTTTGTTAGCATTTCTTTTTTTTGAAACCCATACCAAATACAACTGCATGTAACCACTGCTGAAAAGTTATACTTTTCTTGCCATGTTCTTCATTAACTGAAAGACTGCTGTGTATCTGTGTGTAGAGAGCAGTAATCAGGCGCTCCAAAATATGCCCAGAGTGCTGCGAGATGTGGAGGCTTTGAAACAGGAAGCTTCCTTCCTTAAGGAGCAAATGGTTCTGGTGAAAGAGGACATCAAGAAGTTTGAACAAGACACTGTGCAGTCTATGCAGGTATGCATAGGTTTGATCACTATGTCATTACATAAATAGTACGCTTGAAGAATTTTCACACTTCACAAGTAACATGTCACATGTAAAACAAAGATACAAATGCACATTGACTTTTAACCTGATGTTATGTTATTGAAAGCCCGAGAGTGACAGAATTTATATTTCTAAGGTTATTTATTAGATATGACTTTTCTGTTGTGTGGTTCCTATTCACCAGGTCCTGGTGGAGATAGATCAGGTGAAGGGCCGCATGCACCTGGCAGCTGAAGCTCTGCAGGAGGCAGACAAATGGAGCACACTGAGTGCAGACATTGAGGAGACCTTTAAGACACAGGTATAAATGAAAGCCACAGGACTTCACTTGCTAAGTTTTTGTCAGGGTTGCAGCTTAGAGATCACAAATCTTTGCAACTCATCCTGGCTCGGAAAAATTAATTGAAATATTAAATATCTGATATGTTATTAACAAGTGATGGTAGTATATTAAGATGCTATTTTGTGGATGTAAATCTTGAATATGTTCTCTTCCTTTTCCAGGATCTTGCAGTAATTTCTTCCAAACTCACTAGCATGCAGAACAGCCTGGCCATGTTGGTGGACACACCGGACTACTCTGAAAAGTGTGTCCACCTGGAAGCTCTGAAGAACAGACTGGAGGCCCTGGCCAGCCCGCAAATAGTCGCAACCTTTAATTCCATGTCTATAGGTATGAACCTGTGAGAAGTGCTGTCCCTTTTCAAATTCATTCCAGCTTAAATGTTGTTGTTCCCTCACAGCGTAGACAAAGCAGACTTATGTTTACATGTTGTTTCTCTGCAGACCAAGCCAAGCTCTTTGTTAAAGTCTTCACAGAGATAGACAGAATGCCACAGCTCCTTGCCTACTACTACAAGTGTCACAAAGTATGTGCCTGACTTTAATGATTCACTAAAGGAAACCATCACATATGATATTTTTCCATATTCTACCTGTTTGGTGTATGTACACTCTAATGTCTATTTATGAATCTATGTCTTGGCATGTCCAGGGCCAGTTGGTGAGCATGTGGCAGGATCTCTCCCAGAGTGAGCTCAGTCTGAATCAGCAGCTGTCTGAATTCTATGACACTTTGCTCTCTTCCTGGCACTCTCAACTACAGTGGAGCAGCCAGGTGAGACTCACTGTAGCACGAAGACAGACAGCTTCCAACAGTGCTAACACACTAATCAGGAAGTCGATACAGGAACTATAAGGCTTTTGAATTTTCTTTCCTCGTTGTTAGCATTTATTTTTTGAAGTGCCTGGATTGTCTTCCTGATTATTCTTTCTTCATTGCTAACACACTGTCTGAAATCAGTCAGAAAAAGTGTAATATCAAATTATGGGTAATAAATTTATAATAAAATGTATTTCTTTGGCAATAATAGAAGTCTATAAACACAGCCAGAGTGTTCATTCAGTTGTTCGCACATTGACTAACAGGTGTTCAAGAACCCGTATGAGGTGGTGACAGTGTTGCTGATCCAAACACTGGGAGCCATGGTCCCGTCCATCCCCGTGTGCTTGAGCACGGCCGTGGAACGGGCAGCCCAGGAGCAGCGTCTCGACACCCTGCTGGAACTCCATCACACTACGTCCAACTTTGGACACAGCCTGGAGGCAGCCATGCTGCCACATTTGGGTGCGTGCATAGACTAGACATGACTGTTGACAGTGCAGATGTGGGTGGTTTTTACATTCTGTCTGTGTTTTTTCTCCCCAGGTGAGAATAATCTGCTGAAGGTGAATGAGCTGGTCTGTGCACTGTATGACCCCTACAAACCTTATCAGCTGCAGTATGGAGATCTGGAGGAAGCTCACCTTCTTATCCAGATCAGTGCTGTCCCTTTGGTTAGACACCACACACACATATGCATCATATTTTTCCTGATTCACTTCCTTTTTTCAACTCTCTTCTCTGTGTTTGTGCCACCTCTTGTGTCACACTCTCCATATTCTCTCATCCCCTCAGGAACACGGGGAGGTAATTGATTGTGTGGAAGAGTTGAGCCACTCTGTTGGCAAGTTGTTTGGCCTGGCCAGCGCTGCTGTGGACCGCTGTGTCAAACTGACTGATGGACTGGCCGTTTGTGGCCTTCTCAAAGCCCTCAAAGCCCTCTTCACCAAGTAAACATCTTTTATTGTCACAGTACTTTGCCACATATACGCATTAAACTCCCCTGCTTTATTTATTATCTGAAGTGGAGTTGTATGAGGTACTTCTCCATAGTCAGTGTATTAACAGTAGATGGCGGTCAGCATGCCACTGGTTTGGAGAATCTAAGAGGAGTTCTAGAATGGAAGCTAAGCAATGAACTGTTTTTTTAGCCACTTAAAAAGGTTCACCAAAAAAATCAATATCAGTTCAAGTGTTATACAAGCCAAATATTGCTCTCTCCAAACCAACCAAACTCCATAGGAAATATCAATAATTTTACCTCACACACTACAGGAGTTGCTGGTCTACTGCTTTCTCAATCTGTTAGTTAGTTTGCATTAGTGTGTGACTTCTGTGTTTTAAAAGGATAGTTTGGATTCACCACAGTCACACAGTAACACAAACTAACTAACAGATAGAGGCTGTGGAAGAGCAACAACTCCAGTGTTCTGCACCAAAAAATGCCTGATTTTTCCCATGGAGTTTGGTTGGTTTGGAGAGAATGATACTTGGCTTATTTAATGTTGGTTTCCCATCAGGAGAAGCTGTCTGATGGCAAAGTAAAGCGGTGAAAATATTCTAAATATGGCCCACATTTAAACTGATATTTATTTATTCATTTTTTTAGGTGGACCATTTGTTCAGTGGCTAAAATGCATTTTGTTGCTGACCCTGTACACAGCTTAGCTGCTGGTGCCCCTCTCTGCTTCTCAAAACTGGGGTGTACTGTCCAGCATCTACTATAGCTAATACACAGACTATTGACAAATACTTCATACAACCCCACTTCAAATAATCCAAACTATCCTTTTAATCAATTTTGTGTATCCAGCTTTAACATTGTGTTTGTTCTAGGTATGTGTCAGACTTCTCAACAACACTACAGTCAATCAGGAAGAAGTGTAAACTGGAGGATACTCCAAGTTCATCCGTTTTTCAGGAGGACTGGTCAGCTTTCCAGAACTGTGTCAGGTCAGTATTTTTTTTTACATTTGAGACAATTTCATTAGTTCAATAAATTTTTTTTAAATACTGAAGGATTTTGTGTTGCGTTTCTCAGGATTATTGCCACTTGTGGAGAATTACTGAGACAATGTGGAGCCTTTGAGCAGCAGCTGTCAAACAAGTAAGAGAATATGCTTTGTATATCGTAATGTGCCCTTTCACCCTAAACCATGCATCTATTTGAAACTCTCGTGTAACTCATGGGGCACAATGTCAGATTTCAAGGTACTGCATGTGTGTCCTCTGAACACAATCAATCCTTCCCACAGGATCCTGGGCACAGCGGGTAAGTACTTGTCAGAGTCGTACAGCCCACGCAGCCTGGCCGGCATCCAGGAGGCCAGCTCCACAGAGAGGAAGAGTGCCACCAAGAATCCCTGGCAGGAATACAACTACCTTCAGAGGGGAAACATGGCTGAATACAACAGCCTGATGGAAGTCCTCTACTCACTAAAGGTGCGGTGTTGAGCATAGCATGGTGTCAGAATGAGGATAGATTTAGTTGAAGAGAACTGAGTCTTGTTATACTGTTGCGTATCACCAAGTGGTTTATCAAAGACCCTCTGCAGCTGTTTTCATGTGTCTCTCCCCTCTCATCTTGCAGGAGAAGGGCACCGGTAACTCCAGCCTGTTAGCAGAGTCCAGGTCTGCTCTGACCAGGCTCAACCAGCAGGCCAACCAGCTGGCCTTCGACTCCGTCTTCCTGCAGATCAAACACCAGCTCTGCCTCGTCTCCAAGATGGAGGTGATTAAGTGTCAAGTTTCTACATGATTGGATTTGAAATACTGATTGACACCGTTGGAGTGCATTGCTGAGAGCTTTTGGATTGTCTGTGTGTGTGTGTGAGTGTGCACTTGACTGTTGGATGTGCTGAGTCTATTTTAATCTCACCTCTCACCGTTTGATTTGTTTTCAGAGACAAGAGGCACCTGGTTTGGGAGAGAGCTACACAGAGGACCTGCCTACTTTCAGCCTGTCACCACAGGAATACATTACAAATGTTAGTCAGGTTTGACTTGAATATCCGTGCAGTGCAGATCATCAAGCCTAATTTTTGACAGCTAACACGAGCACAATACACTGCAGGTCCAAGACAGTGGATATATCAGTCTAGAAATCTGTGTTTCCCCTCCAGATAGGACAGTACCTGATGTCCCTGCCTCTGCACTTGGAACCATTTGTGACTCAGGAGGACCCGGCACTAGAGATGGCCCTACATGCTGGGAAGCTGCCTTTCCCTCCAGAGCAAGGTTTCTGACTATCAGCCCTGAGTCTCCACCCAATCTAACTCTCCACATGATATTTTTTCTCTGCTGTAGAACTGACATACTGTGTTTAAATTTGCTTATTATTATTTATTAGTTATAAAACAGCCTAATTTTGATACTGATTCCTGTATATGAAGGCTGCCACTGTGTCTGATTCTTCTTGAAATCAGATGAAAGGAGCCTGTGTTTACATTTTTCCAGGCAAAGTTACAGTGAATAGTACATTAGCCATTTAAAAGGAAGCAGGAGGAAGCTTTTGTTTGGATAATTTTATTTTTGATTTTATATTTTGTGGTTATTACAGTGGAAACAAAGTGGCCTCCAAAATCAACACCGTATGAAAGTTCATTGTAGTACCTTTAAAAGCCAACTATAATATTAATGCATGAAAAAACTGATAAGTTCTGAGTTAAAATGAATTATCTTGGACTGAAACCATGGCACTGGAAAATGGAAACAACCCTATGCAATCTGACACCCAAATAACACCGACCCATTTCCCTGATATGTCGGGTAGACAAGAGTTGTTTGATAGGAGGGTCAGTGTGAAATCTGATTATATTCATTATCATTAGAATGTCTGATACACTCCCAAGTGCAGGATGCAACATTAAATCTGAAGGGAAGGCTAGCACAAGTTTGATGCAGAAATAAATCAGTTTTTGGTGTATGTAGGTCAAATAATGATCGGAACAGAAGAATAAACCCAGAGACAGAGTATATTACTGTATTCTGTAAGACAAGCAATCTGTCATCAAGCCAAACAGCTAGGAGGTCAAATTCTTATTAGTAAAATGTGCCTTGGGACTGTACTTTTCTTGTTTTCTACACAATTTTGTCCTTTTCCCTCCACCTCTCAGCTCTTTTTTCCCTGACACCCTATATATAAATTCCCACCTGTCTAAAAAAGTATCCTGTCCTCGCACCACTAACTCTTGTTCCTTTTACACCTTGTGGTGAATGACGCACTTTTTGAAACATCGGTTTCCTTCTGTCTCAGGCGATGACCTTCCTGAGTTGGACAACACAGCGGACTACTGGCTGGGTTCCATCGCTCGGGCCACCATGCAGACGTACTGTGACGCCATCCTGCTCATTCCCCAACTGGGCACCCATTCCACTAAACAGCTGGCGACAGATATCGGTACAATAACCAGCAATTTTGTTATGATGGCTAAACAAGACAGTGATCTGTTTTTCTAGTTAAGTTGTATTAAATGTCCTCTTCCTGCTCCACAGACTATCTGAGCAACGTGATGGACGCTCTGGGTCTTCAGCCCTCCCGCGCCCTGCAGCACATTCTCACCCTGCTGAGGGCCAAACCAGAAGACTACAGACAGACCGCCAAACTGCTGCCCCGTCGCCTGGCCTCCACCATCGCTGCCCTCCGCTCCATCGACTACTGACAGCAAGAGAGAGGAAGATAGACTCTGTAGGTGTAGAGGCTCTCAGAGCGGCGCCGGGGACTCGCAGGCGTGTTTGACCCATTCCCAGGTTGTTGACAGTATGAAGAAGAATGTGATATCAGTAGTTGGTTTACATGTTACGGTTACGGATGTGCGGCAGGTTTGGGTTATAGCCCTGTCTGAATGGGATTTATGGGAACGTTAAGAGATTGGAATCAGGGTGGTTCAGACTTTTTTTTATATTGATTAATGTTGAGTGTGATTTTGAATGAAGTCTCACCGGTGATGATGCCTTCAAGTCAAGCCGAAAGGTGGAAGTGTCTTGACTATACATCTTTAATTTCTGCATTTTTAAGTTGCATCTAAGGAATTAACTAAATGTACATCAGGGGATGTGTGAGAGCATTTAAAATCTATACAGGTGATATATTTGTCGTTAATTATTTGTCATACTAATATAATTAATCTGTTGTTAAATTATATTAAGGTAATATTTCTGCCATGACTTCTATACTCGGTTAACTGAGCTTCACATTCAGCAGTTGATTTAAAGGTGAAGGTGTTGGACAGATAGTCTCCATGTGGACATTTCTTTATTTTTCCATGCAGTTTCACGAAAATCTGTACATAAAAGATTGACGTCAAGACTAAAATGGAGCATATCGTGTTAATTTTCATTAAAGCATTTTTATTGTTTCGATGAATGAGTCTGTAATGTAATCAATAGTTTAATAAATGCAAGGCCTTTTCTGCTAGATCCTTCTCATAATCCCACATTGGTTGAACAGTCTGTGTGTCCAGTGTCCTCAGGGTCCACTGTGTAGGATTTAGTGGCATCTTGTGGTGAGCTTGCAGGTTCCAAACACATCCGCTCACCCTCTTGTTCCAAGAGTACCGACAATTAAGAGTCAGTGTTTTGTTTGTCTGTTCTGGGCTACTGTAGAAACATGGTGCAACATGGTGGCATCCATGGAAGAGGAGCCACGCCCCTCGTACATATAAATGGCTCCTTCTAAGGTTATGAAAACACAATGATAATTATTTTTATTGTACACTAATGAGCACATAGTTACTAATATTATTTTCCATCTCTGCCTTATTCTGCCAATAGATCCCACCAAATCTTACACACTGGACCTTTAAAATTGCTGCATTTAGCTTTTTTTTTTTTGTTCTTGACTGATGTTGAATGTATTTGCACCCTCAAGTCATGAAAATTGGCACGTCTGTCACAGTCAGCTGTCAGGGGAGCACTGCAGAAATAGACGACTTCACTGAAACATGAAGGTAAGACTGAGAGGAGGGACACCATGGGTCATTTAAGGTTTTGGTGAAAGGCTTCAAAGCTTTTATTTGACGTGGAGCTGCAATGATTAGTTGTCAGCTATTAAATTTATTGCCGATTATTTTGATAATCAATTAATTGGTTTGAGTTTTCTCTAGTCCTCTGTGACAGTAAACTGAAAATCTTAGGGTTGGGGACAAAATGATTTGAGGACGTCATCTTGGTCTTTTGGAAACAGTGATCAAGATTTGTCATTTTCTGTCATATTGACCAATGATCAATCGAAAAAATGAACAACAGATTGATCGATAATGAAAGTAAATGAATGTTGCAGTCCTTATTTGATGTAGTGTAAAATTTAGATTGATTGGAAATAATGTTGAACCGTAAGATGAATGAAATTAGTGTTAAAACAATCACCAATCGACAGAAAAGTAATCTGCAGATTTTGGTAAATGATTAATAATGTGGGTCACTTTTTAAGCAAAATTGCCAAACAATAGTTAGTTCCTACTTCTCAAATGTGTAGATTTACTACTTTTTGTTGTCTTTGTGGTATTAGATTACACAACCCAAAAAATATAAAAGATAGCACTTCTGAAGTTTTCAAGTCAAGGACAAAATACTCATAATTCTCACATTTCACCAGTTTGTGTTTTTCTATTGTGATGTGAGCCAAATAAAACAGTATTTTGTTCTCCTTGACTTAAAAACTTGAGATGTGATATCTATTCCGTTTTTTGGAAAATGCTCCCTAGATTTTGTGTTTAGCACACCACTGAGAATCTCATTGTTTACTGCAACCTCCTTTTCCAAATATTAGATTGAATGTCTTTGAATTTTACATTATTAGACATTTTTGACAAGTTATACACTGAATAAACAATCAATGAATCAATAAAATAATTAAAATTATTGATAGATGGAGCTCTAAATAGATGAAATGTTTAAACTACCAAAAGAAAACATTTAATGGATAGCTTAAACACTGTTGGAAACAGAACCAAACCTGTGACCACTGATCACTGATTTCTGTTTATGCACTTCACTATTTATTATGTGCTTAATTTTCCTAATCAATTCTTCTAATTTTAAGGCATGACCTCAAGCCAAACCAGAAATAGGGGTTACAAATTAGCCTTGGCTTGAAACCTCTGTATCTTATTATTTTGACCTGCTATAGTGGCTCTTACATCGTCCCCGGATGTAAATAAAAGATGTAAAGATTCTGAACATAAGAATTTGTCATAGCTTGGGATGCATGATATGGATTTTTTTCCCCCAGCCAATACCTACCTGCTTCTCATGGCCGATACTGATAACATGACCATTAGATTTCACAGTTTTGTGTTTTAAAAAGCGGTTCATACAACCTGTATGCACATATGATGGTAAGAAAGTAGAAAGTAATATTCTGCAGCTCCAACCAAACCACATCTAACTGACATCACCATTACAACAAAAACAAAGAAGGGTTCTGACTCTTCAGATGTTACTTTATTTATGCCATTAAAAATAAAACTTAACTATTTTTCAGACTAAATGTTTTGAATAATCTGTCAAATCAAATATTATTATAGCTATTATTTCTTTTTCTTTTTTTCATTTTAATTGACTCTCAGGAAAAATTGATTAATTCATTGATCAGGAAATTGATCAACATCACTGTAAATGTGTTAGCCAAAAGGTTCATTTTCAACTGTTGTCCTCTGGCTTGATATTAGAGTGTCCATTATAACAACACATAAAACACAACCTATAGAGATAATTTATTGGTCCCAGTATTTATTGTGCATTGCTAATCACATCCCAAATTTGAAATGAGTCATAAGCTCATATTTCAAGTAGAGCAATTTATAATGACTGACAAGAAATTTTGCAAAATTAAAATTTAACTCAGAGTATTTAAGAGTATTCCCTGTAAATGGTCTCGTAGGCACTATTTGGTAAACTTTGTTCTCCCTGGATTTTGTAGACCCCCTAAATTAGAGAGAATTAGCCCACTACATTGTTTTGGTTTTCTGTAAATGATGTGATAATTTGTTGCCACTGGCACCGGACTGTGTTTGTTAGTGTCCATGCTGTCTGTCCAGAGCAACCTCCTCCTCCCCCTCCTCCTCCTCATCATCATCATCAGGCAGCAGCAGCAGCATCACATGCCGCTGTACCTGCTCTCCTCCAACATGGACCAGTGTTTGGCCCTGACGTCAGCCGTTACCGCCCTGCCTGCAGTATCTATCGGTGCCTACAGATGATGATGGAGGAGACGGCAGGAGCGGCCTCGCCGTGATGAATCTCATCCGGAGGAGGAGGAGGAGGAATTAAGGCGCACGAAGAGTGAGTGAGACAAGTATCGGAAAAATAAACTTTTTCGGACGGGGACGCCGAGGCGTGAACCTTTTCACATCTGGAGGAAGGAGGAGAGATGCTCCGCGGCGGCCAGAAAACGCGAGGGAGCGGCGGGCTGTGCCGCTCCGGTCGGGGTGTTCCTCCTCCTCAGTTTGGCGGAGCTCCTGTGGAGGCGATTTAAGGAAGACAAACATCACCAACCCGCTAGTTATCTCCATCACCGTGGATGTGATGACCCGAGGTGGAGAAGAAATACCTTTAATAGGGTGGAGCTGCGGTTTCTTGAATAAATGATGAGGAATTCCGCTCAGCAGCCCGGTTGTGAGAGGTGGATTTGATGTTTATGTCTGGCAGACATTGTGTCCACTGATACTGAACCACACGGTGGCTTGTTTTTGTGTGCAAAGCTTGACACAGGTGATGTTGTGTCACCGGACAGACCGATAGAGATGGTGATGGCTGCGTGCTGGTGCGGGACTACCCCGAGCGGTCATGATAGAGGCTCTCCATGGAGGCTGTTTACGCAATCCGACGCAGTGTTGCAAGTAGGCATGATTTCTACTGTCTCCATATGATCCCCAGAACTGCCAGGCCTTTATGTTTCTGTGAAAGATGCTCAGGCCTTGTGTAAAAGTGGAGGAGCTGTCCGTGCATTGGGGATGAGGCGATGCTCTGAATTTAAGGGGGCCCTTTTTTGGATTTAAGGCGTAAAAAGCGGGGGAAGCCATCACCGCCACCATGTCGAAAGTTGTCAGTAACAAGGAAAAGAAATCCTTCAGTAAAAAACTCTTCAGGAGGAGCTCGGTCCGCTCCGTGGGGAGCTTTATGAACAGAGTTCTCCGGACTCTGTCGACTTTGTCTCATTTCGGCACCGACGAGCAGGCCGCCGAGGACGAGAAGGACGATGCAACTTTGCTGCCGACCACCACCGGAGGGTCGCTCCCGTCCGACGACAGCGACTGCGGGGGGTTTCCCTTCGGGGACAAGGTGCCAGGTGTTGCCGGACTCAAGAACCACGGCAACACCTGCTTCATGAACGCTATCCTGCAGTGCCTGAGCAACACGGAGCTGTTCGCCGAGTACCTGGCTCTGGAGCAGTTCAGGATCGGGGAGACGACCGGCGGCGGCAACAACGACAAGGCCAGCAAGTCCAACGGGGTGCTGGTGCAGAAGAAGGTCAGCCAGCAGCAGGAGGCGGGAGAGGTGACCGAGCAGCTGTCCGGGCTGGTCCGGGCTCTCTGGACCTTTGAGTACACACCTCAGCACAGCAGAGACTTCAAGGTAGGCTGTGCATCATGCAGGGCTCCCTAACTCTGTGGTATTTGATTACATACAACAACTACCAACAAGAAACAATGTGCCAGTATGGATATGAGGGACTGGCTTTTAGTGTGGGTTTCCAACTGGGGTCTGGGGACCAACAGGGCTCAGGGGGTCCCCAGCAAAAGGAGCATGTTTTAACTTTCATCAGTTGTTTTGGAAGTTCGAACATCAAGAAGAGAAATAGGGTTGACCGTTTTGATTGATTCTAAGTTATAGGGCTGTGAAATGGCAATGGTGATATTTTCTATCTTTTTAATATAATTTTAGGAAAACTGTCAAATCAAGTCAAAGTTGTTATTGTCATGTGCACAGTTGAAAGCAAGTTTCCCTGTACAATAAAATTCTTCCTTTACCTTCCACTCTGAATGCCGTTGAACAATAACGCACAAATATAAAAGTAGACATAAATAAAGATATCAAGAGCGATAAGAGAAAGAACATAAATAAGTAACTGAGGAACACAACATACAACATCTGTGTAAACTATTGAAAATACAAGCAGCACTGTAAGAAATGAAGCAGCATAAATATAAACCACTGGTTCCCAAACTGGGATCTGGGTCACTTTTAGGGTGGCGCCAAAGATGACAGGGGTCCCCAAGACTTTGTCCACTCTGAGATTGTCAAAACTAGATTTGCACATGTTAATTTAACCAAAGTTTATACAAATGTCTGTATAAAAAAACTAAAAGATTTATTTTTTCCTTAAGCAAAAATAACAGACTACTTAGTTGGTCACACTTCTGTGACCCCTCAAACTCTGTGATAATGAATCATTATGAGTGTGTAACAAATGTTAGAAAACAGACATTTACCAAAGGTAAAGGTTGAAGAAATGGAAACAATTATAACTGAATGTTAAAGCTTATGAATAATCACTTACTCTTGCCATATGTACACACATGCATAGGCTGGGAGGGGGAGGGGGGGTCTCCTAGGAAAAAAAGGCCGGGAACCACAGATATAAAGGTTACAACACAATATGTATGTGTAAAACGTGAGTTTGAAAAAGTTTACTTTTCAGTACAATCACTTTTTAATACAATCAGAACAGTGAAGATAGATAACAACACTGCTGTCTAGCGGTCGGGGATTTGAACGCAACACAAAATGAACCACTGCCATGAATTTTTCTTTTCTGATATGGTTTACAAAGTTGCTTAGTAGTAACCAGTTTTCTGTTTATTACAGTACAACAGTTACCATGGTCAAAATACATGAAACTAGAACTGACCCTCTTTTTTTATATTCATAGATAATAATTTTAATGATATATTGACTGCTGAAATAGAAATGTGCCCAGAAATCTGGTCACCTTATTGTTTGATCATTTATTGACCACGAAAACTTTATTATCAGAGCAGATTTCCTAAGACAAAAATCAAATTTGAGGTCTGTGATCTTAATATGCATTTATTGTGGGGGTCCTCAATATGAAAAAGTTTGGGAACCCTTGTTTTAGTGCATATTGACCTAAAACAGGTCCATTTACCCGATTAGAATACAGTTTATATTCAGTAATCCTGATCTATTTTAATAGTCACAGAGGAACTTGTAACAAACTAAAATGTCAGGTGAGGATGTATTGATTTTTGTGGTTTGCTACCAGGAGCACCAGCTTAAATTTGAGTCATTTTAGCATCTTAAAGAGACAGTTCACCCCAAAATCAAAAACACGCATTTTTCCTCTTACCTATAGTGTTATTTTTCCATCTGAGTTGTCGAGTTTTAGATAAATATAAAGAAATGTCATCTGTAGAGATGTCTCCCTTCTCTTATAGAACTAGATGGTGCTTGTGGTGTTTAAAGCATCAAAAAATACATCTGAAAAACACGACAATGTCTCTTTCCCATGAACCGGTTACTCAAGATAATCCACAGACCTTTTATAGGAACTACTTTCTCTGTACCCAACTGTACCCACCAACTGTCGTGCAGAAGGAAGTGTGCATCTATTCATGGGCAAGAGGTTACAGCTCAGCTGAGGAGGACACCATTAATGTTTAAATCTCATGCTGTCGCTTCCTTTTGTGTGGTGATACAGAGTGGGTGTAGTTCTGTAAAACTAACTTAGTTCCTACATGAAACTGCTCGAAACAAGGTCTGTGGATTATCTTGAGCAACCGGGGACATTGCCGATATTTCTGATGAGTTTTTCACTACAAGCCAAGAAAAGCGTCTTTCATTATTGGGTGAACGGCCTCTTTTAGTTTAATTCATAAAAGAAGAGTAAGCCTCAGTTTGTGCCACGTGTGGTCCATTAAGGATGATACATAACAAGTGGGGCCATTAGCACCTCACTAAACTGTGTTGCACAATCCTACTTTTTCTGTGTTCTGTCAATACTGACATCCATAAAAGCAAATGCAGGTGCTTTAGTCTCTCTAGTGAGTCTAAAAATATCAGTTCAATTCAGAGAACTTTGTTTGTGCAGCAGAAAAATAAGACAAACACAACAATCAAAGAAAATCATACCATCATCAAAGCCATGATTAGATAATCATAGTGTACAACCACAACAGCGATGAGTCTATTATTATGAAACACCTTCATTTATCAGACAGGGTCAGGGGCAGTGTTTATTTACTGGATCTGAATGACTACTTTTCTTGTCAACAAGCCTATGGAGCAGTATCTATTATACTGTGTTAGTCTTTAGTCTGTTTTCTGATACAGATATTATTTTATTTCATATTTTATATAACGATACAAGGTCGTTTCAAGCCATCATGGCTCATGGTTGTGAATACACTTTATGTAAGATATGTGCTCACAATCAGCCTTTTTACAGGAGAATAAGTAATGAAACAGAAGAAGTGTTCCTGGACTAACATTCATATCTTTCAAAGACTGTTTTAGCTGGTCAGCTGAGTCCTAGGTCTGAGCTGCAACAAAACTTTCAAAAGTTTTTCGAACCGCTTTATCGTCATCCCACACCTCGTCTGCTTTTTCATTGTTTCACCTCATAAACCCGTATCCCAGCTCTGAAAGATTTGCCTGTCACGATCACAAAGGTTTGTTCTTTCACAGCAGGGATGCTTTATTTTGTGCGTCTTTTCTTCTGTCTGAAAAATCTATTTTCTTCTTTCAGCAGCTCAAAATACATAATAGCGAGGGACTAAATTGAACAGGGACGTACAACACGTTGCTTATTCTTGACAGTGTTACTATTTCTGTCCATTTTTTTTTTCTACCTTGGTTGCCAGCCAGAGTACAAACTGTCTGATTGGATATAGATTATTCTCTTCAGAGTGAGAGGCCTTGAATATGTTTAACCCAGTAGGGAAATGAAGTGCAAACTCACACTATCAGGCACTTTGATAAAGAATATTTGTCAGATTCAGAATCTAATTTATGATATACTAAGAGGCCTGTCAATATATCCAAACGCTAATGGTGATTCTTTTTTTTTTTTCTAATACTAATGCAAACTATTTTGTCTGCTAACATCCCAAACAGTTCCTTTTTTAATAGCATCATTCTTTATTTGTTTGAGAGTGCATACAGTAGAAATGTTACTCACCTTTTCTTCCTCTCATATCACAAAAAATCAAATGTTTGAATGGATTGAAAGTACTCAAAGTGTCTCTTTAAAGGCTAATCGAACTTGAGTGATGCATGCTACTTTTGTGGTTTGGTGTACATTACAGCTCAGCGTGCACGTGTGACGGCTGCGCGCCTCTTTCCTCGGACCACAATCTGAGCCTAAACTGAGAGCACTTAAAGATCATTAGGAAGACATCCGTAATAATAACGCGAGGGAATTGTGTCCGCTGTGTCTCACAATCCACTTTGCTCTCAGAAGCAATTGGTTTGTTGTTGTACGCCATCCAAACTGCCCAAGAGCGCGATCTACACACGAGCTCTCGTAAGTGATTACAGGAGACATTCACCATTTGTGAAAAGTGATACTTAATTTGACAGAGTGATTGATGGTGAAACAAATCCAGCAAACGGTGTCAGTCTGTAAACACAAAGTAAATGATGTCAGTGGGTGATAAAATTATTAGATTAGATTATTTTTTATAGAGTCTGCAGGTCTTCTGTATTGTAGTGATATAAACTTCAAGTATTTTATTTATTTGATCAATTATTGTACAATGCAGAAGGAATAATAAGTTTCTTCCCAAACTACAGCTGTTTAAGAGAAGGACTGGCCAGTATATTTATTTTATATCAATATCTTGATATATTGTCTTAGATTTTTCTGAACTTACCAGACTGTTCTTCCTGTTCTATTATTTGCCTTTTACCCCCTTAGTCATTATATCAACATTACTGATTATTATTAATTTATTATTTTGTCAAAAGATATTTTAAAGAAATGTGTCTATCAAGATATATAGTTTATATTGTGTCATAGCCTAAAAATATCTATATTTTATATAATATAATATATATAATGTAATTGATACCGCACAGCTGTATTTAAGAGTATAATTCCTTATTTATAAGGGCATAGAGTAGCAACTTCTTCAAATACCTATGTCTAATATCTCGGAAGAGTCATCGTAGAAAAATGCCATTTTACTCTGTTTCTTAGTTTTTCTAGGAGATTTTTATCAGCAATAATATACTTATAATGTCACAGGTGTGTGTTGTGCACAAGCATCTTACGTAACTCAGATTACAATTTTGTGAACCGTCATAAGCGAGCGCTGTAACTCTGATGGATAAGTGTTAGGTCTTTTACACTCGGATGGGTTTTGTTTCAGAAACGTGCTCTGAACCAGAAGATTGGCCCACGTCCCCACATGTTAAGATGGTCCACTGTTGTCCCCATAAAGACCAAAACTCACCTCCTCCATCATGAAGTGTTTCTACTAACTGCTTGAAGCACTTAATGACAGACATGTCAGGTGGTTTCATTGATGTAATGATTTCCTTTACTTGAATATGTGACATTTCATCCCTTGACACATCTGTGACTTTAAGTGTCCCTGCTGTGGTAGTTTATACAGTGAAGTGCAAGTATGTTTAAGTATTTCTGTGATGATATGACAAAATACTGATAAATATTTTTGGATTAGCGCTCAAAATAGCTGTTGAGCTCTCCTCATACTTGGCTTGTTACAGTCTTTTTGTACTTCTTTATAACCAAACCACTTCCACAACAGAGAAGTCCCTCCTCTTTTTGGAACTAACTCCTCCTCCTCTGTGGTGCTGGCAGTAACGTTACTTTAGCTTTCGGTCACGGTTGTTGTTACTGTGTGTAACAGTGTGATGTCATTCTGTCAACAAGTTGTAATATTGCCATTACCATGATATGATTTTTTTATCAAAAAATGTAATGATTTTATTTTGAATGATATAATATGGAGCCTAGTGAAGTGTATTAACTGTAAAACATTTACATTTTCATGGAAACTTAACAATCTTAAAGGAAGAAAATACTCAAATATCAGCTTCTACATAAGAGGACCTAAGTGTCTTCTTATTTAAAGTGTAGGTGTAGTGTGGTGTAGGTCTTTACTGGTATGGCAGTGTGACAAACCAAAGTGACAAAACACTATAAACAGTGCAAAATCAGTTTGACTTTATTGATTACTTTTACACAGAGCATGAGACCCATTTTTGGACACTTTCCTCTATTCACCAGAACCTTGAGAGGAATATACAACATGGCAGTTCACAGGGCACATTATAGTTGTCAAGGTGTGCCGTTTTTAAGAAATACAGCTATTTAAAACTACACATCATTAATAAATTAATGTTCAGTCTTTATTTTTATTCTCACTGTCTAAATCTTCAAATTGTTTTCTTCTTAAATTGCTCTCAGGATGAGAGAAGTCTACTGAAGCTAGCTCGAGATCTCCTTCCATCAACAGGCCTTTACTTAAAGACAACCTCTGGGGCCACAGAAGGAAGGCGAGCCTTGTACAAAGTGCTGACGTTGCCGTGGTAATGCCTTCAAAATGAGGAGGACCGTCCCACGAGGCAGGCTGGGAAGGCACACAGCGCACAGTTCCCTCATATCTTTGACCTTGCGTGACATTTGATATCCAGCAGAGGTGACTTTATAGCTGCCAGCCTGGGCGGCTCTGTAGAGCACACACTGTTGTCATCTCCAATAGCTGATTGTCAGTGAGGTTAAGCCGTCGATTTTCAGCCCGTGTCCTGGTTTTAAAAAGCTTCTCCACGCCTGCGTCTCACCATCACCCTCCGTGCACCTCTGCTGACCTTTAGGATTGTGCTGATCATCATCCTGGTCAAACACACTGAATATTTTATGAAGAGGCAATGATGTTGAACAAAAAAAAAAGAAAAAAGAAAAGAACTGGTCCTCTGTGCATTACAGAATCATTTCTGTTTTAGGAGCAGTCCACTTAAACCACAATTTGTTTGTCCTGCAGAATGTGGTGTCAAAGAGTGCCCTTCAGTTCAAGGGTAATTCCCAGCACGATGCCCAGGAATTCCTCCTCTGGCTGCTGGACAGAGTTCACGAAGACCTCAATCATATCGTCCACCCTGACATCAGACCTCCGAGGAAGGTAAACGGCACCTTAACGCAGTTAGATGTTAGATTTACAGCACAGAGTCCTCTACAGTCAGCCGTAAACCGGTAAAATGTGAACAATGTTTTTATGTTTTGACTGAATGTTGCCTCTTTGTGTTTCCCAGCAGATCAATATTCTAAACTGAATGTTGCAATACTATAAACTGTTCAACTGGTGATTGCTGCTGTTATGTAACTTTAATTATATTGTACTTGTTTGCCAAACAACTGCTCATCTTGTTTTTCAGCCTCCAGTAGAAGACGAAAATCCCCCTGAAGGATCTCCACTACCAGCACCAGGCTCTTTTGTACAGGAGTTGTTTCAGGCACAATACAGGTGAAATATTTAATAACTGGTATACAATATATAATCTGTTCATACCAAATACTGATTTACTACCAGCTGACATTAATATTAATGTATAAGTGATGCACCAATAATATAAGATATTTATGCACACAGTGAGATTTGGATCTACCATGATATCACATGGTTAATTATTTCAGTTCAGTTGTGCACACAGAATTCAAGAATTCATTGCTAAAGACAATTCACGCAATTTTTTTCACATGCTTAGATCATGGCTGGCTACTTTTATTTTATTAAAGAAGGAAAACAGAAGCACTTTGAGTTAAAAGAAAAAAAAAAACGAATGAACAAAAAGCAAGACGTTTTTTTAATCTTGTACACGAACGTTTTATTGTGGTATTAGCGGACCTTGAATTTTTGTTGTAATTACATCATAAGTCATAAGTTAATACATAAATCTCCCAGCAGCTTTCTTTATTTAAAAAAAGGGGATTTTGGGGGCCTTACACAATTGGATATTCAGGGTAGAGGGCTGGCTGGCTTTGAGTGTACACACATAATCCTCGTTTAACTCTCTGAAAGAAAGTGAATAAGCATATTTCCCAGCGCCTTGAACTATTCCTTTCAAATGACACACTCTTCCAGCTGCGTCTTATTATTCTCGTCATGTCTCTGTGCAGGTCCTCCCTGACTTGCCCTCACTGCCAGAAACAGAGCAACACCTTTGATCCTTTCCTCTGCATCTCACTGCCAATCCCGGTACCTCACACACGGTAAGGTGACTCTGTTTCCAGCCTATGAGTAAGACAATATCTATCAGACTAAAAAAAAAAGTCCCTGTACCCAAAAATGCAACGACATCCAGTCTGAACCCGGCATTCAAAAGAGTGTCAAACCCAGCCCAGACAAACACCGTGAAAGATCTGACAGGAGAAAGCTAAAATTAGAAGATGCTGTCTATCTTTGAAACGTCAGTCCAGCCGTGGTTATGAAACAGCCAATTAATTTCAGTCTGTTCTGTGTTGCAGGCCGCTGTATGTGACAGTGGTGTACCAAGGAAAGTGCTCCCACTGTATGAGAGTCGGGGTGGCCGTGCCTCTCTCTGGCACTGTGTCCAGACTGAGACAAGCTGTGGCCCAAGAGACCAAAATCCCTGCCCAACAGGTGCTGTCTTATTAGAGACTTCCCTTTTTCAGTCCGTTAATGTATCGAACATAAGAGGATTAAAGATGGTGTGTGTCTCTGTGAGGAAACTGGATGAATAGTTCAGGGTAACACTTTTTAATACCCATCATGAACAAATTGTAAATTTATAGTTAATTAAACTTTAGTTAATAGCTATTTTACAAACATTAAATAAATGATAATGTTTATAGATGCACTACACAACATGTATTAACCATTTAATATTATAAACATCAGTTCCAACTTTACAATAACCAGTCAGATAATGTTTATGAACAACATGTTCTCACTCAAAAGTCATAAAACATGGCAGCTTGGTCAGTGGCCCTACACTGTAGTTACCCCTGCAGTGTCAGTTTTGCACGTGCAGGACTCCACGGTCAAGTTAGCAATCATGAAAATGCAGCATCCAGGTAGACTTGGGTCGGTTTAGGAAACAAAATGCTTTGGGTTAAAACAAGTACACCAGTTATCAAAGTTCACATAATGTGACGTAACATAAAATCACGTAATGTAAGTTAACGCAATATAAATTCATGTGACGTAACTTATGCAAATTACCTACATGAGGTTTTATAATCATCAGTTGCGGCTTTATCATGGTCACCCAAATCATGTTGTGTAGAAAGTACATATAACGTAAGTTCGTAATGTAACATAAGTTCATGTAATGTAATGTAACTTATGTAAATTATGTGCATAAGGTGTGAATCATCACCCACGCAATTTAATGGTCATTGTAATAACTTATTTAAGTAACTTATATACACTATGTTATGTAACATTATATTAGATGATGTCATGTGATGTCAGTTACTTATTAACAAAATGTTACAAATGTCTGGTCCTATTAACTATTAAAAAACACTTAATATAGTAGATCAAGTATTATAATGTGTGCAATGCTAAACTGTTAGTTTATTAATTTAATCAGAATCTCATCAGCTACACAAACTAATGATAATTAATTATGTTTAGTAAATAATAGTAATGATTGAATTTAACAATGAAATAACTATTAACTAAAGTTTAATTAACTAGCAATTTTTCAATTTATTAATGATAGTTAATATAAAGTTTTAACAGATCATCATTATTGATTATTGATTGATTTTACTATCAGTGCCTTATAGATATCTATAGTTACAGATGTATTTCAGAATATAAAGTATCTTTTGTTGCTACCTAGATTTTATGTTTCACATATGCAAACCACACCCTGCTTTTCTTCCCCGTCTCTGCTCAGATTGTCCTCACTGAAATGTACTATGACGGCTTTCATCGCTCCTTCTGCGACGATGACGACGACCTTGAGATCATTCAGGAGAGCGACTCCATCTTTGCCTTTGAGACACCTGAGCTATTCAGACCGGAGCAGATCCGCTCCAAGCGAGGCGGTACAACATCCTGTTTATTCCCCACCAATTAGTTTAGCTCTTTGTGTAATTATGCCAGGAGGAGCGGAGATTAGATTAGAAATGGACTAATACTGGAGAGGCGCTTTATTTACGGAGCTGCTACACACACTGATGTGGGACTGACTGTTGAAGCAGCTTGTTGAAGTGCGTCATTTTCATTTGTTTAATTTTCAATGTTTGTAACTTATGTGTTGTTTATTACAGGGAGCCCACATGCAAATCTCAACCAGAACAACCTGAAGTATGGCACAGATAATAACAGGATACCCACACAAATACAAGAGCCAACAACACCACCTCAGAGTCCCAACAAGAACAGTGGGCAGGCTGAGAAGATCGTCCTGTTGGTGTGTAACAGAGCCTGCGCTGGACAGCAGGGACGCAGGTACTGAACACTTGTAAAGGTTTATGGCCAGAAGAATACTATACAGTATATATATGATATATGATTCAAGGTACTGATTAGGATTTAACGAGGTACTGTGTCTCTAAATAGGGGTTATCAATGAAAATTCGTGTAATTGATATTTTTAAAGGCCATGGTTTTATTTTAGAAATGTACAGTGTAAGTCACCAACATTTAGAAAATACTGAAACTTGCATATGTCGGACAGTTTTAATGAATTAGCATTAACTATCATAATCACCTATATGGCAATATTTCAGCAGCTGCTTGGCCAATTTGGACAATATTTGAGTGGTTTTGGAGGTTGTTGGGGATACTGAATTCATTTTTGACACTGGCAAATTCAAAATGGCAAAACTTTTGAGTCACCTCCAAGTGTAGTATATATTTGTGTTAATACATATCCTACAATTTATAACAAGTTAGTTATTTCAGTTACTTCAAGTACATAAGTAATTTGTCCTTTCCTATTGATCAGTGTCCTTTAAAACTTCTAAACTGACTAAAACTTCATCAAAATCAGCCCACCAGAGACTGAAATATTGATGCTTCAGTCTTAAACAGCCATTCTGAATTTTTAAAATGTCAGAAATGGATTCAGCATCCTCAATAACTCCCAAAACACTCCAATATTGTCCAAAATCGACCAAGCAGTTGCTGAAATATTGTCCATATTGATTATTATGCTAATTATGCTAACTGTGTGAAGTGCCCAACATATGCAAATTAGCATCTGTCAGTTTCTAAATGCTGACGACTGATGCTGTATTTCTAGAGGGGTTTGTTTATATCATTTCTAACCAGATTTATATAAACATTTCATTCCTAAGAACATGGGGAAAAGATTTTTTATGACTGATGACTGTTTTCAATATTTATGTATTGATAAAATTCCCTCTGAAAAACATCTCTATGTCAAAATGAAACAAGAATTTAGAACTTGGCTTTATTAAATGTTCACAGTTCTGTTCTGGAAATGTATCCAAATGTTTGCTCATATTTGATTAGATAATACGTTGCAATGCATTGTTTACATGTTTAAAAACGAAATCTATGAAAACTTGTTTGTTGCAGGTCAAACTATTTTGTTGTTGTACTCTCTGCAGATTTGGTAATCCATTCATTCTGTATTTGGAGCGAACAGTGACATGGGATGTGCTTCAGAAAGAGATCTTGGAGAAGATGCGTCATCTTTTGCGCCCTGGAGTCTTTGTGCAGGTTTGTGCTCATTACATCCACACAGACCCTTTGATTTATCTTTTAATTACACGTACGTGTCGTGTGTTTTAATGTCTTATCTTTGATGGTCTGTAGGTCGGGCCCTTCACTCTGCGTGTGGTAGGAGTGGTTGGAATCACGTATCTCTTGCCTCAGGAGGAGCAGCCGCTCTGCCATCCCTCTGTGGAGAGGTAATGTCTCTCATCACCACCAGGGGGGAGTGTTACCACGCTTAAACAGTCATTATGTAAACCCTGCAGGGTGTTCAATCCACTTGAAGTTGATTGAAGAGCTCCAGTATGTAGGCCGACTCTTCAGTGGTATTGATGTTAAAATATCTCATGAGATGTATAATAGCTTGTCTGGTTTTATAGATTTTCTTCTAAGAAGGTGTTGACCTCTGTGGTTGTTGCATGGATTTTTTAAAATAAGGAAAATGAGAAAAAATGATATTTGCTTCAGAACAGAAAATAAACCCTCAACCTTATTAAAGTTAGAGTTTGACTCAATATTGTGCTTATTTGTTTTGCCAGAACTTTAAATTTTAATTTCCATCTATTGTGCCTCAATAGACTTTATTTCACCAAGGCCGATAAAGACGGACCTTTTTCTATCACTGAGTAAACTGACAGCCGTTGACTAAGTGACATATTTCACATTATATTCAATGTATAACAACAACAGTACAGAACGACTTATAAACTGTACATTTAACCCAAACAGTGACACATTAACTGGAGGAAGTTTGTGTAAAATTAATTAATTAATTAATTTTTAGCAGATTTGTGAATATTGCATCAAGATGAGTTTTATTGATATTTTTAGTAACTTTTTAAACAACTCTCTGTCTGTGTGATTTATTTTTAAAAAAATTAAATAATCATTAAAGAGCAAAACTTTGGCAAACCTGCAAGCAGACAGATCAGATGCGTAGGAGAAGAACACAAATCAATAATACAAAACAAAAACACTCCCGCACACTGCAAGTGTCTTCTGCAAGTGCAGGGTTGCAAGTGCCAAAGACAGTGTGCAGGAGTCTTTTGGCTTTGTAGTTTTTAATAATCAGACATACTTAATAGGCTTCCTTTTTGACAAATTTCATCCTTTCTTCTTCCTGACGCTTGGCCATTGTTCTATTAGCTCTTTGGTTGTTTTTTCTCTGTATTTTCCTAATGCAGGACAAGGTTGTCTTCACCGTGCCCTTATCCTGTGAGATTTTTTAAATAATAATCTTTCTACGGAGCCCCTTAAGTTCCATAAAGGAAAAAAAAAGCTATATCGTGCGCTCGATTTAGTGTCTTGAGTGCACGATATAGCTTTTTTTTTCCCCTTTATGGATAGATAATAGAGATGCTAAAACGTTCCCTCGTTTTAGCTAAATCGTGCACTCGAGATACAATTATTTCCCACGCTTTGATTTGTTCGTGCATACGGCTCTCCGTACTGACCACTTCAGATGTTCACAGCCGCACCTGCGATACAATGAAGAGAAGAACTCAGCTCATCGATTTAGTATCTCGAGCGCACGATATAGCTTTATTTTTTTCTTTATGGAACTTTAGGGGCTCCGTATCTTTCAGGTTTGATTCAATATAAAAAATTTTCTTACACACCTTAAAATCAAAAATCAATCTAAAATAGAGGCTTACTCTAGAGTAGCTTCTAGTTGGTCTCTAGTCTTATAATTCTGCATATGAGTATCAGCACCATGACTGCAATGAAAAACATAATGTGGGGGTTCTCTTTTTTTTGCTATTAACTTATGAACATTTTTCATATTTCAATTATGGTGAGCAAAAACAGATAACTAAAGAACAGAACACAAAGATGCAAACAAATTAAATTAAAATTAAAAATTAAAAAGTGCTGGGATGATCTGTATATCAAGGCAAATTTCTCCAATTTAAAACAGAATGATAAAATGATTATCAAAGATCTATCTCATTGGCTAAATAAGCACACTATTTTTCCCCGCCGTTTCTCACATTCCCTCCAGCAGCACAGTCGAGTTCCAGTCTGTTTAAACTTATGATGTCGGCCTCTCTTTATCTAATTTTCAACAGGGCATTCAAGTCTTGCGGTCCTGGAGGACCACCTCATGTCAAGATTGTTGTTGAATGGGACAAAGAGACGAAAGACTAGTAAGTGACCTGTGGCTCAGAAGTCTGCATTCAGAGCTGTATGTTTGAACAAATTCATGTACCAAAGTTCTTTTGAAGTTCGATGCGATCCCTCTGTGACCTGTGCCATGTTCTGCCCACAGTCTGTTCAAAAGAACGGAAGACGAATACATCCCAGATGCTGAAAGTGTGCGTCAAGTAAAGGAGCAGCACCTGCAGCCTCAGACCTGCTCACTTGCTCAGTGCTTTCAACTTTACACCAAAGAGGAACAGGTAGGTTGATACATGGCAAAGTCGTGTCCCAGAAGTTCATAGAAGCCGTCTTGTGCACGGAGACGAATGCCCTTCAAACCCTAAACAGGATCGAGCTCATACTTTTCTGTGTTTAATTACACCCGGTCGGAAGGAGACAGCTAAAGAAAAAGAAGAAGATACTGTGTGTGTTCTGGTTATCATCTGTCTCTGTTAACACTGGAGTTTCCAGCTACGAGTGAAAGAGGCTCGCTGTTAACATTGTTACAAGCCAAATCAAAACCGCGAATGAGATTACCTGTCATATTATAGTAAACTCAGGAGGACTTTTGTCAGGATCAGAAGGCTTTTATGCATGCTAAAATTCATTGATACTGTCAGCCTGTCTCTGCTGTATTAAGACTTTTAAATGTGCATCTTGTTGGAGTGTGTAAGATGCCAGACTTTGGGTGGGGTTGGTGTGGGTAGACAAGTGAAAATTACCCACACTAGATGGCAGTTTTGTTTTGCTATGTAATATTATTTAAGAAAGTGACATCAGTTCATGCTGTTTGTCCAGTTGTCCAAAAAACACACAAACAGGTTAACAGATAACAAAACAAGAGAATGTGATCCAGAGTAGAGTTACTCTTTAATAACAGATTTTCTTTTTTCACATAAATTTTTCAGCTCGCTCCTGATGATGCATGGCGATGTCCACACTGTAAGCAGCTTCAGCAGGGCAGCATCAAGCTCAGTCTGTGGACCCTGCCGGACATCCTCATCCTTCACCTGAAACGCTTCAGACAGGTACTGATGCAGACAGAATATATATATGAATACATACATTAACAGGAGACAAAAATATCAATGTAATGTTTTACTGTATAAGACCTGTTAAACCTGCTGTCAAATTTCAGGATGGGGATCGACGAATGAAGATGCAGAACATGGTGAAGTTCCCGCTCACAGGCATGGACATGGCACCTCATATGGTGAAGAGGAGCCAGAGCAGCTGGAGTCTCCCCTCCCACTGGTCACCATGGAGACGGCCTTATGGGATGGGCCGTGACCCAGAGGACTACCTTTATGATCTTTACGCAGTGTGTAACCATCATGGGACTATGCAGGGAGGACATTACACAGGTAAAAAAAAAAAAAAAACGGCAGCAACAACCAACAACAGATAGTCAACAGTCTGGTTGTTGTGTTAATTGATTTTCCTTTCATACAAGCTCTCAGATTTTTATATATTTTGTTGTGTCTTGCAGCTCACTGTAAGAACTCCATCGATGGACAGTGGTATTGCTTTGATGACAGCGATGTTCACCCTATATCTGAAGACGAGGTCTGCAAGCAGACTGGTTACATCTTGTTTTATCAAAGACGTGCCACAATTCCATCTTGGTCAGCCAACAGTTCTGTGGGAGGTAAGTTTTGCTGATATTATCTTGTACAGTCTCTCACGTACATGTTTAAAATTATACTATGCAGGATTTGTTGGTTGCTCTTTGTAAAACCCCAATCAAAGTTATGATGATGATGATTGAGAGGCATCATTTTTGTTGTCTATACATTGTTTTTTTAAAGAAAATCCTGCACAATATACCTTAAAATGTTCTGTATGAATTACATTATACACGTTCAAACACTGTCTGTCCGGGACTTTAGGATCCACCAGTTCGTCTTTGTGTGAGCACTGGATTAGCCGACTAATGGGCAGTCGTCCACCAAGCCAAGCCTCGTCTGGTTCTTCCAGACGCACCTCGTTGGCTTCCCTCTCTGAGTCGGCTGAGTTTGCTGGTGAACGGAGCGAGGATGATGGTGAGAGACTCATCCAAATGCATACAATGTCTTACTTGTTTTCAATGTTACAAAGGTGACAAATATGAATATTTTCTGTAGGGAACAAGAAGAAAAACATGCTTTTTAGTGGATGGGAACTTTAAACAATCTTTTATTGATGTGTCTCTCTCTACCCTGCAGGCTTATCGAGCCGGCCGGCAGTAAGAGGCATGCAAAGACAGACATTCTCCTCAAGATCCTCCATTGCCAGCCCGCTTGCGCTCAGTGAAAATGGCACCAAACCATCCTGGTCCCACTCTGCTAAGCTCCAGCTCCGTTCCAACTCTCCCTCACGGTTCTCCCTGGAATCCCACTCCTCATCGCCAACGCTGGAGAGGATAGGAGAGGTGGCTGATACCACGCTGTCAACCTCCTGTTTCCCTGGCTCGCCTAAACCAGGGGGTAAGTCGGCCCTTGCAGCTTTTGATAATAATAAGCGGCTGATAGAGCAGGTTCACTCCAAGGCTGTGGCACAGGCAGAGCAGAAGAGCTCCCTCCAGACTGGGGATAACAATAATGTAGTCACTGCTGCTGAGCATGTCAGTCCTCGACACGGGGCTGCTGTGAAGGAGCAGAAACAAAGAAATGGATCCACAGATAGCGCTGGCGTTAAAAGGACCTCAGCAAAG
Organism: Lutjanus campechanus; assembly: GCA_027495735.1. Taxonomy (NCBI): domain Eukaryota; kingdom Metazoa; phylum Chordata; class Actinopteri; order Lutjaniformes; family Lutjanidae; genus Lutjanus; species Lutjanus campechanus. The sequence continues at coordinate 3,036 of JAJHUR010129843.1, read as the reverse complement.
ACCGGGCTGGAGAGCGAGAGGAGTCCCAAGAAGCGTCCTGCCACCTCCTCAACGTCATCTAGCTCTCTCTCTCCTGCATCTCCAGCCGTTGACAAGTTACCATCTCGGACGCAGGCTAAGAGCGCAGCATCTGTATCAAACCCCAAGGACAAAAGCGAAGGACCACCAAAAACTAGCAAGGCTGCTTCCTCGAGAACAGCAACCCCCTCCAAGAAAGGGTCGTCCCAAACTCCGGAGGCATTACGTCCCGACTCTGCCCAGCAGAGAAAGAGTGGTTCTCCAGGATTACAAAGCTCACACGCTCAGAGGAGGACATCTCCCAGAGGGGGAGGCGAGAAAAGCTCTGCCTCAGGAAGGACTAGAGCAGCAGACAGGAGCACTAGCCGGGAATCCTCACAGGCCACTGCGGCCCCAGAGAGGAAGGTTAACCCTGGAGGTCCACCCTCCAGGTCGAGTGCAGCGAGCAGAGCGGAGGGCAGGCCAGGCCGCGCTGTGGAGAACAAGGCGGGCCGTAGCTCAAGTAGTAGCTCCTCCATGACTAGCCTCCGATCCTCAAGTGTGGGTGTTTCATCTGCAAGTGCAGCCCCACCATCCAGGGGACCTCAAAGGAACAGTAAGACAGAGGAGAAAGGTTTATCCTTTATCAAAAACGCTCTGAGGCCGAAAGAGACCCGTAAGTCATCAGACGGTGGGAAAGCAGGGGCGGGAGAAGCTAAAGGAAGTCCAGAGGATGGTGGCGGAGATGCAGCTAAAGAAGGAGCGGGCCAGAAAGCCCAAAATGTGGCCTCTGAAGCTAATGTGACCACAGCCAAAGACAAAGAGTCCTCTAAGGCGTCTGCCGCAGCTAAGCATTCACTGCTGCCCTCCACAAAGTCCAAGCTTTCTGGAGCAGAAACGACCACCCAGTCCTCTGCCAATGCAAAAGACCCTTCGAAGAAAGAGCCTGTGAAAAAGACAATGCAGTCGAGGAAGATCCCCATCAACTCTACACAAACTAGCCAGAGGGCCAAATGACATTATTCTAAAGGCCTGATAACAATCTCTCTAGTGCAGCTCTGAGGTGTTTCAACCATCAAACCAGACCGACAACTAGTCTGACAAACATCTTTAAAAGCACCTGTAGCTTTTCAGTGGTTACTGAATACCAGCTGCCATACTGGACACTTACTGTCCACGTTGTTAAATAGTTATTTAGGAATGGATTTTAAACAAAGCACTTTGTATGGATTGCGATGATTTTGAGGATTATAATGTATTGTAAATACGCATGGACTGCACATGTATTGAAATTATTGCCTTGTTCTGTCTGTAGCATAGTAAAGAGAAGTACATCTCGGTTAGGAGGTGAAAATAAAAGTGACTTTGCACAAGATGGAAAGTAGATATAATGGTGGAAAGCAACTTTTGAGATACATCGAACATGGACTTCTCAGTCACCAAAGGAAGTTTACTGGCAATTTTTAACATGCTGATGCAGTGAAACACTGAATTATTTCCAAAAATCTTTATGTACAGCTCTCCTTCAATATTGAGAGCCATATGTCAACAACAAACATCAGTGCCTCAGATAATCAAAGTGAATATTTAATCTAAATTGTATAACTGCAGGTGTTGGTAAATTTATAATTCAATTTTAATATTTATTAAGTACTGAAAATGTCATTTCAAGTAAAACACAATTTAAGCCTATTTAACCTGAACTGCTGTTTACATATGCTCCTTGGTGTAGTAATTGTGCAACAGCCTTTAAGAAGTACTTTTGTGCAGCCAAAATCAAGACCGTCATTCACCGCACTCACACGGCGGCCATTTTTCTCTGACGTCACATTCAGGGTGGGAAGCTCAGATGTTGCACTGCTGTGCTACGGGTTGCAAGTCGTACAAACGCAGGGAATCTGACAGATCGTTATCATTTTACCACTTCCTGAATGATCAGCAACTGAAAATTTAATGGATAATGAAAATCTGGAGGGACATTGGACCATATTTCAAGCTAAAAAATACAAATTTGATAACTCCTAACAGCTAACATTAGCATTCAAACTCTTCTTAGCTAACATTACTATTTGATAGTAAACAATATGATAGGAAATGTGTAAATTAAAGTGTAAATTCTGAAATATCAACTCACACATTTATTCAATCCTGGAAGTAAAAGGCACTAGATGTTGGCTCATCCATCTTGCAGTGTAACATTAGCCAACTATCTTGTTGTCTTTTGTCCAAGTAAGCTAAACAGCTAAAACAATGTTATCAGTATGTCTGGTTAGAACAAAATAACAGTCTGATACTCACAACACTTTAGTGCAATCTGTCTGAACACTACACAGAAATATGTGTATGTGAAATGTCACATAACGTTACTGACTTAGCTAAAACAATTTCTAAGGTCGAGTGAACAGCAAGACAGTTAATGTGAGCCTACACTGCAAGCTTGATTATATCCAGTGCATTTTATTTCCATGCTTAGTGTTAAATAAATGTGCCAGAATTAATTTAGGCCTTTCCTATCGTATAGTTCAACACTATCAAACGGCAACGTGAGCTGTGCGGGAAGTGGCTGAATGCTAATGTTAGCTGTTGTCTCACATTAGCAAATAGCTGTGGGAGAAAAAAATCAGTTCAATTAAGTATTGTTATTCTTTTTTTTCCACTTGGAAGAGACATTGCATGCCAGGAAAGGGCAGCACATATATTTATATTTTCAATTTTATTTATTGTTCACTACTTGATGAGTAAGATGTAGCAGTTTACCTCAAAAAGTATTTTAATTACTGCCTTTATATGCAGTATAGCAGTGATGCTGCTGAAATGAAACTCAAGAGGCTGACTGACTTGTGATGTGCATTGTTTTTGAAAATATTAATTATGCTACAGTCTCTAGAAGCATATGATTCAACTTCAGCAAAAATTACGATAAATAGAACTACACCAAAGTATCATGATAGTATAAAATTAGGAGATAAATGTGTCTTCCCAGCTCCAGTAGCTAATGGGTTATCAAATATGTTATTATAGCTTGAAAAATGTCCCAAT
>JAJHUR010129842.1:0-27022 GCA_027495735.1 Lutjanus campechanus | reverse complement strand
ATGTCTGTATTCCGCCCGTAATGGAAAATCGATAGATGATCAGCAATGGCCGGAGGGATGGAGAGACGGAGGTGAAGAGGAGGAGGAGGTTGATGGTTAAGGATGAAAGCAGAGACAGATGAGTTGCCAGAGGTCATGACTAAAGGGAGTTGTTCAGCTTCTGATCGGTCAATATCTGGCGCAGGGCCGGCGTTCAGGACAAGATCACGGTCATCAGCGTGCAGCGGTCAGGACTGTTACAGTTGCTATAATGATGATATAATAAGTAACAGGTGTGATTAAATATAAAATTACAGTGTTATCAACCGTTTCTAATGCTTTCTTTGATCGATTGCTCATGCCTGCGTGGATGAACAGGCCTGAGACTCTGTGTGAAGTGACTGTTAACATTTCTTTAAATCATGCAACTAAAAAGAGACATAAAATGACCACAAAGAGACACAAAACGACATAAATGAGGCACAAAATTACAACAAAAACACAATAAGACCCACAAAATTAGCTCAAAGTGGCATGAAAGAACAACAAATTTGCAAAAAATAACAACAACAGGACACAGAACGACAACAAAACACAACAAAGACAACAAAGAGGCATGAAGCGACAACAAGATGACACAAAATGACAACAAAACGACAACAAAGATACACAAAAGCAGTGCAGAGACATAAAGGTTCCACAAAGGGACACAAAACAACCACAAAGAGACATAAAATGACCACAAACAGGCACAAAATGTCTATAGAGAGGCACGACAGAACAACAAAGGCTCAAAACAGGCATGAAATGACAACAAAGACACAAAATGACAAAAAAACGAGACACAAACTGACAAAAAAGAGACAAAATTACAACAAAGAGGCATAAAATGTCTCCCAAAAGGCATAAAATGACAACAAAGAGACTCAAAATGACTCCAAAAAGGCATAAAACTGCTACAAGAGGACAAAAAACAACTTCAGAAAGACACTGTGTCTCTTTCAGTCCGGCTGAGGGCTCTTTTACATGTCTCTGCCCGGGGGCCCATTGTCTCACAGTCCATCCATGCTTGTCTGCCACAGAGACACTCAGATATACTATAACCTCGGTCCAGCCCTCTATGTGTGTGAAGCTCTGCAGTCTACAAACCTGTTCGCAAAGTGGATCTAAAATTCTTGACTGGATGAACGACGACGCAGCGAGGGAAATCTCCACCGCTGATACACGCTGATGCTGGTCGATTAAAATGCATCCAGCGGGGGCAGCAGGGTCACGGCTTCAGCTCAGACAGCAGTTACAGTCTGATGTTTCGGATCGATGCCGCACTAGAAGGTCTGGGGCCGGGGCCGGGCTGCCTGTGGTCAGTGGTTTGGCCCCGGTCATCTGTAAGTATGAATCTGTGATGGATGGCGGAGGAGGGAGGTGAGGCAGGAGGAGATGAGGAGACGAGGAAGGGGAGTGGTATTTGTTTTTTGGGCTAGATTGAAGATGGCAGGCCCTGTGGATCTGCAGGGATTTTGCTCGCAGAATCTAGTTAATATTTCAGAGGCACTTATGGTTTATTAGAGCCCCCATCGAGGGCGGGAGGAGTGGGTGGTAGTGTGTGTGTGTATGTAGATGCTTGTGCATCTGGGTGTGTGTCTCCTGCACACCCTCCTCCTCCTCCTCCTCCGCCTTACTTAATTTCTGCTTCTGTACATCATCCAGAGGGAGAAGGCAGAAGCGACAGGCAGTTGTTCATTGTTTACCGGATCGGGATCTTGTGGGTTTGCGCGCTCCGAGAGGGGAGAAAAACACGGCGGAGCAGAGAGGAAACTCATTTCAACTGAGGGCCTCAAGTGTCTGAGCACAGCCAAGTTTGGTTTGCTGATATTCTCCAACAGCTGTTGCTCTTTTATCGGCATAAACAAAATAAATCAGACGACCGTGACGCACCCACAGCAAATTATGTGTTAATCTTTTGTGTAATTTCCACATTCCCAGTGAAGGCTTTATGTATTTATGTAGGCATTTAGATGAAACTAAATGAAACACAATATCCCAAGCTGCTTCTTTCTCAGACAAGTAGTTAAATGCAGACAGACAGGTAGTTAAAGGAGAACTGCTTTCGCTGTGGCTGTTTATAGCAGGGTGAATGACCACTACCGGAGCCCTGAAGGCCACAAAGCCCAGTTGAGAGACCTATAAATATACATACATACAGTGCGCACATACTGCAGCTATGTTCCTCTGTGGTTAGGTGCCGACGCCTGCAGGAAATGTCCCCGGTCCCCGACAAACAGCAAAGGTGTGAAAGGCAATTAGTTGTTTTGGCGGAGGGGGTGGAGAGATATATGAGAGCAGCGGAAGAGCGGACATGCCTGGACTGGTGCAGAATTACCGGCCCTGAAGGGTTTTTAGTTTCCTTACACTGTAAAAACATCGTACAGGAATTAAGTGGAATCAACTCATCTTTTTCTCGTTAACTTAACACAAATATTTAACTTAACGTGAATATTTATTGAAGTGTTTTTGTTGAGTACAGCTGAATTGTTATCATGTTTATTTGACTAGAAAGGTTCATTTGTTGTAAATCATAAAATACAAAATTACCTCAACTTGTCTTTTCAAATCCAGTCAGCATAAAATTTTAAAATGCCCTGAAAACTTAAAAATTTTATTTTTACAGTGCAACTTAGCTTCCTCTCCCTCTGCTCCGGCTATATTCTCTATGGGATAAACGAGGGAGGGGTGAAACTGGTGCCCCGTAATGGCTCCCTAAACACGGGGCCAGTCATGCGGACCCAGACAGACTGCCAGACAGACAGAAAGCCGGGACGGTGTCAGACATGGGCGGGGTTTTGGATCAAAACAACCCTTAATATTCCATTAAGGGTTGGATGGGTGAATGCTTGAATGTGTCTGTGAGCGGTGCGCGATGCTCATGTGCGTCAGGTCGGCGTGCGTGCGTGCGCGCATGTGCAAACGATTTCCGCGTGCAAGTGTGTGCGGTGTCGTGGAATGCGTCAGGGGTGTGTGTGCGTTAGTGAGAGAGAGAGACAGACAGACAGCGGGCTCTCACACCCGTCAGGCCCCTCATGCATGTATTCATCAGAGCCTGGGGAGAGGCTGAGCGAACAGGTCAATAATCACATCTGAGGAACACTCACTCACTGACGCTAATCCACGACAGGAGAGGGAGCGAGACAGAAAGAGAAGGATAGAGACCCACTCCAAAATCAATTAAAACCTAATTAGGCTCTCAGCTCTTTCGCGGGCCTTTTATCCTTGGTGTTGGCGATACGGCGTCAAGTGTGCGCGCGCATGCCTGTGTTTGTCTTATATCTGCGTGTGTACTTGTACATGCCTGTCTATCTTGCATGTGTGTGTGTTTGTTGGCACATGTTTGAGTGTGTGTTTTCCCTAAGCATGTGTCAGTTACAGCCCTAAGCAGGCGTACTTAGGGATAGCCGCCGCTCTTACAGGCTCACCGTGGGAGCTCGCCGCTAAAGCCTCTCCGATCGCCTCTGTAATGCAGGATTACAACCAAGACATGTATAAGAGAATTGGACGACGGCTCCTTGACTTTAACCCACCAGCACAAGAGCTCTTCAGGCCTACTTTTGTGCTGATTCGCTTCAGCCCCAAGCATCACATTCCTTTAACTGTAGCACATTACAAGGATGCATCGAGACACTCAAACTTGTTAATATGTCTTCTTACTCTTAAGTCGGAATATATGGATTGTTTTAGAGTGGGATGACATCTGTGTTTGAATAATTCACATGTGTTCTTCCAGGCTGGTGCGCACATATAATGTGAGTTGCTGAAAGAGCACTCCAGAGATTTAGTTGCACTTCTATACAGTTGAGGGGCTCGAGAGAGACAAGACGGAGACAAAGAACAGTCAAAACTGCTGAAGCAGAGGTGGATGTATCCCGACTTTTAGCAAGAAATGCTGGATCCTGCAGTTCCCACAATCCAACTTGATGGCACCTTTCATGAGATCCTCCATCCCTGACAAACACCCCCAGTTTCTCCAAAACAGAAAGAACTGTAGTCCTCCTTATTTTTTGGTAGTAAGTAGTAGAGTATTACTGATGGCATGGCTCCCTCCAAACAAACCAAACTCCATAGGAAAAATCAGCAATTTTATCTCACAGAACAAGGGAGCTGCTGGACTACCGCTACTTCAATCTGTTAGCTTCTTTTTGTTATTATGTGAGCTCTGTGTTTTAAAAGGATAGTTCAGATTCACCAGAGTCACACAATAACACAAACAAACTAACAGATGAAGGCAGCGGTAGCTCAGCAACTACCGTGTCCTGTGAGGTAAAATGACCCATTTTGTGAATGGAGTGTGGTTGATTGTCTCAGATTTGATACTTTGTCAGTTAAAGGTATAATATTTAAGGTTTCTGCACTAAAATGTCTAATAACAACTAGAGCCATGTCATATATTTTGTTGGGTTGTGTAGTTACGTTATTGCAAATATTCCATAAGTATGCTTCGTTTGGTCGTGAGTTGCTATAACTTCTGGGGAAACACGTGCTTCATCATAGAGTGAGGAAGGAAGTCAGTGAACATGACTGAACATGAGTGAATAAAACTTTAATACGGTACATCGTTAGTGAACATGACTTTTCACAGGCAGAGGTGGTTGTTTAGCAATGAGGACAACAACTCCCATGACCCCGTGCGACTTCACAACGTTATCCAACTATGTCTTTTGTTATTGTTTTGATTGAAAGACCACAAGAGGCAGAAATGGCATCCTTTGCTTTTAACGAAATAGGCTTCGTCCTACACATTGTCATTAGTCAGATGTTTGTGTGGTGCCGACAGCGTTGTGGTGAAATTACAGGCTCATTGCAGCATTTTCACACTTTGATCCTCACCTGTACGTGTGCCACTCTGACCGAGATTAATGTGGTCGGGATTATCCCTCCATCAGCAGTCTTAGCTTGAATGCTCAGTATAGGAATCAATACACTGCAGGAATGAGATAGCCAAAAAAAAAGAGGCTTAGTGACTCCACTTAATCCCGGTTTTATTCCAAGCCGCAGTACAAAAGCAGCCTTAGTGCTTAGATGCCGGAGAGAAACACAGCCCAGCTCTGATTGAAGCCCCCTCAGCTTTACTCAATACTTTAGTTTGAGGAAGTAGTGAGAAAAAAAAACAGTTTTAGCAAGATGCCGTGTCTCCAAACCCAGAGACGTCTGTGATGCTTTTTCAGCATCAAAGAGCCCATCACAGTAATTAGTGAGACAACAGCGGCCCCGTTGTTTTTTTGACGGCTTCGTCATATGAACTAATTGAGGAGAGTGCGTGTACGTCGGGAGGGTGTCCTCCACGTAGCTGCAGGGTTCCCGCTGCGATGCAGTTAGTTACGCAGGGAATCACAATAAGGGGAGTGAATAGACTTGTTTGCACTGCAGAGAGAAAGTGAACCGGGGATGAATAGTCTGGAGACAGAAATTACGAGGAAATTATTCGCAACAAGATGCATTTTTGGCAGAAAATGAATGTAGATTCACTCAGACACGAACGCATGCTTACAAAAAGAGGTGTGATTGCCCACATTACTCAAGTAAAATTCACTTAAAACAGCACTTACGCACTGAGATGGCAACAAACAGAAATTATGGAGTTTTCCACACCTTCCAGTATTGTCCCAACCCCAAATTACTACTTCAGAACCTGGTGGTTCACTGTCAGCTGCCAGGTATGGGCTGGCCCGTTCTTAATCATATCAACACAGCTATGCTATCATTTATTGGGCTTAATGCAGCGAACAACTATGTTTTATAGTAAATAACAGTTTTCATTGTGCAGCACTCGCCTGTCTGAGGCCGAGAAATATTGTCGAGTAAATGGAGAGACTGAAACCTGCGGCATCTGGAGTAGCAGATGTTTTGCCACACATGCAGAGCAATTTAAGTGTAAGAAGAAACGTATTTTCAATCATTCATCACACTGTCTGTTATGACTGAAGCCTCTATATGACTTACATAAGTTAACAAGACCATCTGCAAGAAGAGTCAAGTTTTATTCAAGTTTATCTAAAGAAGAAAAGTAAATTATCTCAAAAAAAGATAAGAAAACTATGTTATGTTTTGCATATTCTTAGGAATAAGTAAAAAATTAAACATTAGTTGGCGATGATGAACTGTTTGTCCCAAACATGCAAACAAAAGACGTGCACATTTTCCGTGATGGACTGATTTGTCGACCAGAGACAGTGAAGTGTGTGTCTGTGCTGCTGCATGTGTCCGGTGATGTTTGAGGAATGACACACACAGAGCTATGAGCTAATTCTGGATCAAGCCAGGTGGGCTCTCTCTTGTCTTTCTGTCTCTCACACACACACACATAAAACGACACACTCACAAACGCACTGACCTGACAGTTAAGAATGTGCTTTTATCATTCAGGGTCAGTCGGCTAGTCAAAGGTCACAATGAGCTGAGAGCTCAAGCATGTGGAAGCTAAAAAGCGAGGCGTCTTCGCATTTATTTATCCTGATTTCTCTCTCTCGTGCTGCTAATGTCCTCACCTTTCCTCTCCCCAGGCCTTCGCCTCTTTACTTTTTCATGAGCTTCTCTGTCTATTTTTACGCTCCTTATTAATGAATCCATCCAGCTGTCTATTTGCCTGCATCTTCACCCTCAGATTGTCACCTCTTGCTCCGGTACGTTCTGGGGTTTTTTGCACGGCCTTCCCTCTGTTTTCCAAGCAGGATTCAGTGTTTTGGGGTTTTGTTCGCCCCGAGCTGACTCAGTTTGTTGTCCTGAGCAGAACTCGGTCGTAAGAGCTAAATTTATTGAATGCAGCTGAGAGGAAAGGTGGAGAAGCTTTGACTGAGAGCCGGTTCTGTGGCAGATATATTTCCTTGTGCCCTCATGTTGTGTTGTCTTCCTAAATGCTTTGCCTGGACACTGTGTATTCTGTCCGGAGGCTGATCTCTGATGGTAAATAGGTCCACACCTGTCTGGTTTTTATTAGCTTAGCTTGTTGCATAATGCCATAACTATCTATCTATGTTTATCTACCCTCGCTGCTCCCCTTTCATCTCTTCACCTCTCTTAATCCCTTCCTGCTGCATTAAGCTCGATGTAAACTGGATCATTTTCCAAAGGGGAAACATTTTAAAGCAACAGGACATAACCTCCTTCTTTCTCTTTTGTTATTTCTCTTTTTTTTTTTTGTGGATCAGGTACGACTTCATCGAGATCCGTGACGGGACTTCGGACACCGCCGACGTTCTGGGTCGACACTGCAGCAACATTGCCCCGGCGCCGATCATCTCATCTGGACCCTCCCTCCAGATCAGATTCGTCTCGGACTACGCCCACCAGGGGGCGGGCTTCTCCCTGCGCTACGAGATCTTCAAAACAGGTGAGGAACTGGACCGGAAAACAAGATTGAGAGGAGGAAAGTCGTGTGTGATTGGTTTGTCAAAGTGTGGAGAATTCCCCTTTTTGCTAAAATATTTCAGTAATTAAAAAAAATAAGCTAAAGCTGATCATTAAGTTGGATCTTCAGCAGAGAACAGAGTGTATAGAACACTGCTCTGATCTTCTTTCACTTTGATTTGATTTGTTATAATCTTGTGCTGATGTGCAGTTTTGAATACAAAGCATAGTTGCATAGTTTTGATGTTTGATTCCTGTTGCTTATTTTTACAATACAGACAAAAATCTCACAAAAAGTGCCACAGCTTCTCAGTCACTGACTGTGTCCGTTACCACTGTTGGTCAGGGTCCACAGCTCATTGCATGTAATTTACCTCACTGTCTAAAAGAGATCTTTATGGGAAACATGGTTTTTCCACAAAACATAAAGGCCCCTCTGTACATTAACACTTAAGTAAATGATTTTGTCTTTGTACCACTTCTTTGCCCCGTGTTAATGGCCCGAAACCTGTGATCATTCACCCCAACGCTCCCCAACACTCTCGCAGCAATTTACATCAGCAGAGGCAGCCGGGCATGCAAACAAAAGTTAGAGAGGAGAGAAGAAAAAAAATACTTTCAAGCCGCCTGGAAGCATGTGAGGAATGCTTGCTTAATTGGAGCAGGATCCGCTTCCTCTGGGGAGATGAGGAGGGTTCGGCTGTGGGAGGGAGGTGGTGGTGGGATGATGGAGTGAGCTCCAAGGCAACTTGGAGTCGGACTTTAAGGTTAAAGGTTTATGGGTAGAGGCGGAGGCGAGGAGATTGATGGGGATGAGTGTGTGCCGAAATGGAATTTTCTCGAGGTCGTCGAGGTGCGCGAGGTGAAGTGCGCTTTGCAGGTGAGGTTGTAGTGGAAAGTATATTTGCTTTGGTGGAGGTGGTGGTGGTGGTGAGGTGTGTGTGTGTGTGTGTGTGTGTGTGTGTGTGTTGTAGACGGGGAGGTGAAATGGGCAGGTGGCCTTGAAGCAGCTAAAAGATTTATGTTCAAGGGAGTTACCGGCTGATTGTCTTTGCAGCACTTGTGATGTTTTAGGAAGCTCTACAGCACAGCAGCATTAATTTAAAGGGATAGTTTGTATTTTTTGAGGGGTTGTAGGAAATCAGTATCAATTTTAGTGTTCGTTGTCTTTAGAATATTTTTATTTTGCTGTCAAACAGCCTTTCCTGATGGGAAATCACAGTTAAATAAGTCAAATATTGCTCTCTCCAAACCAACCAAACTCCATACACAAAATCAGTCATTTTATCTTGCAGAATACGGGAGTTGCTGGTCTACCGCTGCCTTGATCAGTGAGTTTGTTTGTGCAATTGAGTGACTTCAGTGCTTTAAAAGGATAGTTCTGATTCTCCTAAGTCACACGATAACACAAAGAATCTAACCGATCGAGGCAGCAACTTCCATTTGAAATGGCTGATTTTGCCTATAGAGTTTGGTTGGTTTAGACAGAGTGCTCTTTGGCTTCTATAACGCCGGTTTCCCATCACAAAAGCCTGTCTAATGGCAAAGTAAAGTGCTGAAAATGAATAAATATAGTGTACATTTAAAACTGACATTGATTTTTTTAAGTGGACCTCTAAAATATGCTTTGTTGTCAACCGCCATCTACTATATGTAATGCACTGACACAAAATCGAAAAGTACCTCATGCAACCCCACTTCAAATAATCCAAAATATCTCTTCAAATTCAGATTTTTAGCTCTTAATTAAAAAAAACAAATTAAAAGGGTGTTTCAGTTAAGAGCCTCTGAGGAAAAGTAAAAGTTTGGGTTTATAGGACACAAAAAATGAGCATCAATCAGAAAGAATGCCCTGAGTTATCACCTCCTACCTTTGAAACATATCTCCGGTTCTGTGTCAAACGAATGTGACCCAGATTTGACGTTTCAGCTCGGTTACCAAGGCCACCGGCTCGAACCCTGACAATGTAATAGCGTAGATTGCATCTGTCTCACACACACGCACGCACGCGCGTGCAGGATGGATTGAAGGCTGGCGGATGGGGGATGCGGTTGCCATGGCTTTAACAAGATCCTGGTATAAATTCAGGGGGTATAAGAGATTGTGTCACAGTGAGAGCACATGTAGGTGTCTGCTCGCTGCGTGTGTGGGTGGTTCCACTCAGCTTGTTGTGTGAGATTCTGTCTGTCTGTATGTATGTGGAGGTGGAATGATAGATGCACGTGTGTGTGTGTTTGCGAGGTGGAGAGACAGGCGAACGGAGACAGACACGGTGGGAAAATGATTGGGGTGAAGGGAGACGGAGCGACAAAGGAGGAGTGAGTCAGAGAGTGAAAATGTATTCAGCATGCGTGATTGAGGCCATGTGTTAATTACGGCGTTTCCAGCGCCTGCACGCTCTCTCATCATAGCTGTTTGTCTTACCGTGGCAGGCCCGGGCCACGGGTTCCCGCTAAAACACAGCTCACAACTTCTGACGGGAACTCAGAGATCCCCGCCTGAGATGTGTTTATTTACCAGAGTGGAAGTAATTGCACCGCCATTACTTTTACCCTCTTTAATGGATTTTAGTTGCCTTTTTGTGTACTTGTAATTCCTAATCAGCTTGTGGAAGACGGCGATTCTAAAACAGTCTTTTAAAATTCCGCATCAGGGCTGCAAAAGCTATGTGAGGGCAATCCTAGATATTTTTGGTACAGTGCGTCTAGCTGTGTACAGTGTGTGGGTTTGTGTTTATGTGTTTTTAAAGGGTGCGTCCTTGCAGAGATAGAAATCTCAGCACACAGCTGGGAGATGTCAGATGTGTGTGTGCGCGTTCGGTTTCCTTCCCATCTTAAACAGACAGTACAGTCCAGGCTGAGCCCACCACAGAGTGTCTAGAAGTCAGACAGTGTGTGTCTGGTTTTGTGTGTGTGTGTGTGCGTACGTGTGTGTGTGAGATCTTGGTCTGTTTGTATGAACTAATGATACGGCGGCTTGTTTTTGTTTTGTTCATTCAACCCTGTTACATAAGCGATGACTGTAACAACTCTAGGGGATTTTGAATTGGACAAGCAATCTGTTTGCGTCGACGTGTGTGTATTTGTGTCAGCGTGTGTGTGTGTGTGAGTGTGTGTGACATAGTACAGTGCAGCGAAACCTAATTATTTCCAGTAAGAAGGAGCAGGAGCTGACCTTTGACTCCACATCCATCCTGATACCCCTCCACCCTCCTCCTGAGGGGGAGCCAGGGGTGAGCGTTTGCCCCAAAACAACATCCTTCCACCCATCCACCCACCCTGATCCAACCCCCACCCCCGCATACGCACACGTATGCCTTAATCCCACTGTACAGTGAAAGTGCACGACCCCTCCTTCTCCCCATTATTGTTGTGGCCTACTTTGCTCCTACTCATGCGTGCTTAACCCTTTATTCAGCCCCGACTACCACCACCACCCCCACGCCCGCACCCATCCCTCCTACACTTCCACTTCCATCACGTGCCACTGACGCTGTTACCACGGCTACAGGGGGAAGACTTGCAAGCGAAGCCCCCTTTTCCCCAGTTCCCCCAAAGCCCGCCACTGGCACGTCGGGGCCAGATAAAGTCGCAGCCAATCCCGAGTTAAGACGCGGGCCCGGAGCGCCCAAGGGCGTTGGGTCCCCTCCGTGTGACCGCTGCCGTGGCATCTGTGGGGTCGCGACGGGAGCGCAGCCTAAGGCTGGACCCCCCGCCCATGTGCCAGTCATAACATTGGCCCCTGTGTGTATTTCTGATGCTATCATGTTGATTGGACGCCGACCCTCGGAGTCAGTCGCTGCTGCTACTCTATGGCTGATTGCCATGCGGTGTTTATTCCTGGAACACCCGGATCCATCCCCGACGCTGGAATTACACACAAGTAATTAACTGCTGATGGTAAATTAAATTCATGAATAAATAAACTGGATGAGCACGGAGAGTGTTTAAACGTGATCAACGAGGAAGAGAATGCGTCCCAAAATGAAATAATAAGGCACGATCAGCAACTGCATGAATAAGACGCACTTTGATCACAAATAGCAGGAGGCTTTTTGCTTTTTTTATGATCACGATTAAATAAAACCTGATGGCGGTTCCATTCCTCAACACATAACAGAGGCATCAGTGTGAAGGGTTGGGTGTGGAACTTGGTATCTTCTAGGGTACCAACCGAATCCAAGTACTATCAAAACTTCTCCAGTCAAACGATACTTACATTCAATCCTTTTTGTACCCAGATCTAGAGAGACTCTCTGTAAGAGACTCTGACATACCCGCCACCTCAGAAACTAGTGCAGAGGGTGAGGCGAAAACAGCTAACATTAGCCACGCTGCTGATTTAGTACCTCCAGCTGAGCAGAAACGAGAGAAGACACGAAAATATTCAATGCAACATATGCAACAGGGGGTCCCTGCTCGGTCCATGGCCCGAAAAGTGTGATACCACACGATATGCTTTAATGTCCCTGTAGGGAAATTTGTCTTGGACTCAGATGCTGCAAGACAAAAACTAAACAAACACAACAAATCACAATATTGCACATTACACATATGGAACGTATCAACCATATTGCACATATTACACAGGTCATAAGAACACCACAAGCTATTGCACAACCTCTGCAGCTCAAACAACACTGTTTAAAAAATTTCAAAAGGCAGGAAAGCAGCAGCACGAGTTCGGGCTGCAAGCACGGCAGCACCACGGGGAAGATCCCTGCTCTAAATGAAAAACAAAATGTTCAAACTGAGAAGTTTGGACAACAGAAATAACACTTTTTGCTGTTACAGAGAGAGCAAAGCACAGAAAATACTGAATTCCAGGCATCAGTATTGGTATTGGATCAATTAAAAAGTGAATGGTACCCAGCCCTGGTGCTCACAAGTTCAAAAAATATGATGATGACATCCCATCATCATGAAACGGGACTTAGACTGCACATTCCTCTCTAAATAAAGCTGCTTCAGACTAATGGAGAATGTCTCTGTGGGTCTATAAAAGTGTCGAGCCGTGGCACGCCAAGAATGTTGTTTGTCTTTTCTCGGGTCTTCTTCTTGTTCGCGATGTTGTTGTTGTTGTTATTGTGGGTTTTTCCACCCTAACCCCCTTGAGTAGCACGCCCCTTCCACCACACACTCACGCACACACTCACACATCCCATTCCCCTCAGATGCCCCGGGAGAGATTTTTCTTCAATGAAGCCCTGCGCTGAGCTCAAGCCGGGGTTACATGAGAGATCTGCGTGTGTCTGCGTATGAGGAGCAGATGTGTGTCACACTGAGAAAGGCAGGTAGAGAGCGGAGGGTGAGGCACATCTTTTTTTTAATGTGCGGCAGACGCTCGCGTAGAGCGCAGAGGTGAGCCCTCAGCGAGAGTTGCGTGCTGAAGACGGGAGGAGCGAGACGGCGAAGAGGCGAGACGGAGTTAAAAGAGTGAATGAACACAGACTCAGCACGCCGCTGCTGAGAAGACAGGGAACGAAGGAGAGGATGAGAGGAGAAGGGAGGAGGAGGAGGAGGAGGAGGGGGTTGCCCTGACACAACATGTGGAGCCGCTACTACATCAGGCACTCATGTGCAAGAGTCGAGTGGTTTCTACCCAGCAACTCACCCTCGCGCCCCCCTCTCCGTCACACTCGCACATACACACTCACACTATGACCTCCCCCTCTTTGCCAGCAAACAGCTCTTGCCAAATGGCAGCTCATGGTGCGATGCAAGCACCAACTGGAGGCCCGCGTACGGCGAGCATGTGCGAGTGTGTGTGTGTAAGACACGGGCCAAGGGGTGACGGAGGGAGGCGGCGAGGGGAACTTGTTTTTGGCATGTTCATATACTGTGAAGTAATGAGCGCTAACGAAAAGAGAAGGTACTCATGCATACGCAAGCACCGCGAAGGGTGAACACGCAAATATACGGACACATGCACACACACAGCGCTGGCACGTGGCAGCGAGCGAGAGCGTTTGAAGCGGCTGTTTCGTGCACACCGAGTGTAAAACAGACAGTGGAGTACGTGTGTGTTTGGAGGCGATGGAGTCAAGCTGTGCTCAGATTGAAGTTTTTTTTTTTTCGGCAGTAGGACTCCAGACTGCTGCACTGTGACCCACTAAGAAACAAGGCCAGTGTGTTACTGGGTCTCACACATACTGCGAAGCCATCACACACACCTTCAGATGCAGACACATGCACACAGGGGGGCTCATACGGAGAGACAAACATGCCAGCAGCAAAAGAGACACATGTGCGGATCTTAAAGGGCTAGTTTGGATTATTTGAAGTGGGGTTGTATGAGGTACTTCATTAGATTCATTTGAGAAAATCAATGTCAGTCTAAGTGTATTCTATATTTAGAATGCACATCTTTATTAGACAGCCTTTTTGGATGGGAAACCACTGTTTATAAGCCAAATATTGCTCATCTTTCACCCCCACCAAACTCCATAGGCAAAATCGCTAATTTTACCTCGCAGCACACGGGAGTTGCTGGTCTATCCCTGCCTGGATCTGTGAGTTTGTTTGTGTAATTGTGTGACTTCTGTGAATCCAAACTATCCTTTTAAAACACCAAAGTCACACAATAACACACACAAACTAGCAGAGTGAGGCAGCAACACACCAGCAACTCCGGTGTGGGTGGTGCGTGGTAAAATTGCTGCTTTTCCCTTTGGAGTTTGGTTGCAGGTAGCAGAAGGCTACCTGGCAGCTAAAATACTTTTTGTTTCTGACCCTGTCCACAGCTGTTCATTGCTTAGCATCCACTGTAGCTAATACACCGACTATGGATAAGTACCTCGTACATCCTACATGAAATAATCCGACCTATCCCTTTAATACACAAAAAATACACACACATGCAAAGTCACGCACTCTCACACGGCATATGGCTCATGCATACTGCATAGTTCATTTACTGTTTCATTGTAAGCACATTACAATCACACGCACCTTACTGCTTTAATGGATTCATGGCGTTTGTGTTTACTTCAATTTATGCTGTTCACTCATACATAGTAACCACAGACACGCACACACACACAGAAACACGCTTAACACACAGAGGTGAGGTCAGTGTTTGAGGGGAAAGGGAGATAGCGCCGGTAGCTTGCTGTAAATTGCCGTCATATTTCAACATGCCTACTTCTGAGTGTGTGTGTGTGTGTTTGTGCGTGTTTGTGTAGGCAGCCAGGCTCCTAGTTGTTTTGATGTTGCGGTGTGTGTGTGTGTGTGCATGTGGGAGTCGACACAAGAGGTTGAGCGGTGCTTTTAACATGTAGAGGGAAAAATATGTGTCATTTTCAGTGCAACATACATGCAAAACAGATTGACAGACAGGTACATGTGTGACTCAAGGAGAGAGAAAATGTGAGATAATTGGCGTCAAAATAGAGAAGGAAAATAGGAGGACAGAGCGAGAAGAAAGCAGAGGAAAAACAAAGCGGGCAAGACACAGGCAGTGTGTGTCTCCTGAGTTTTTTCCCTCCTCTCTCCGCGCTGATTGGGGTCAGTTCTCTGCCATTAACCAAGTGTAGACAGGGGAGGGCCGGAGCAGCCAGCCGACCCCTCTGCTTTTATAGGGCTGCCTGATAATAAGGACTGGTGCCTTGGAGGAATGCTGCAGAAGGAATGTGCTGTTAACATGTCTGCACTCCTAAACACTGCTTTTATGAAAATGTATCTGAGGCCGCATCACGGAAGATAGATTTTGGTATAACAGAAGCAAATAATTTCAGTCAGTTTTCAGTTTTTCAATGTTGAATACTCAATCCAACATCGCTTATCAACTTTTATGTTTGTTACCAAGCAACCAATGCTGATTTTCTTATCTTAGGGAAGCTAAACATCTTTGTAACTGTTGTTTTTTTAGGATTGAAACAACAATGAACACTTAACTTTTGCTAAGACAGATCAGTTTGGGGGTTTTGGAGATGTTTTCAGGTCCTAACCCTGATTTGCATGATTACCAAATAGTTAAGATCTACAAGTTTACTGTAAAACGGCTCCTGGTTATCAAACTATCCTGGCAGTCCTCTGACACAGAGCAGTTTCCCAGGTTTGAAATCCACCAGAATCTCCCCCGAGCCTCTTCAACCTGACCTCCCCTATCTGCTTTCCAACACACTCAACGATGGGAAAATAATACAAGAACAGACTCTTTCCTTATGCTAGTTATACTCTTGCCAGTTGCGAGCTTCTTGGCAAACGTAAAATGTTAAATGTGTTGCAGATCTTGCACAATTTCAGCTGGAGAGGAGCAGTAAAAACAAATGTCCGCTGCTAGTGCACTTGTAAACCGGCACAAGAAGAGCAGTGATTTAAGTTCCACCAGTGGGTTTAGAAAGGTCACAACCGGAGGCGCTTCTGACATGTGCAGTTAAACAAAGATCTTATGAAAATCCTGCAGTATCTTAGCAGCGTTATCACACAGATATTTGCCCTCTTGGCCAGCATAAAAATAGATTAGAAAGACACACACAGACCCGACTGTTTATAGCTCACATGTAAAGATAGAAATGTTCAAGGCGAACGGGCAGCCAGGGTTTGTGAATGAGTCTGTGTGTGACATTTGTGTAAAGTTCCCCGTCTGTTTGTGTGTGTGTGTGTGATGGACCGTCAGCTCTTTCTGCTGTCCTCATTGATGTGCCGGTCCATAAACACTCGGCCGTGACTCAGGCTCCCCAGTGGGCCGCGGAGCAGTGGCTGATGGGTAGATGATCTGAGCCACACAGCTGCCGCCGCTCAAGGTGAGCCGCCCAGGGCGCATAAATCTGCATGGCTAATGAGGAGCCGCCGCAAAGGGCCCACTTAGAACCATTACACAACGTTTGTGGTGTGCGTGAGTGTGTGTGTGAGAGAGAGACAGACTCACAGAGAGAGGAAGAGAGCGTGAATATTTGAATATTTGTTTGGAATGCATAAAATAGAGCCGGGGTCAGTCTGCTCCCCTCTTAGCCCCGCATAAGTATGTATCATTAAATTTGTCATGTTATGTAACCTCTAATGTATGAGGACAGGGTCTTTTAAGGGCACAATAATGCCATCAAATGTAATATTGCTCCTTTTCTGAAAAAATGGTTGATTTTTGTTCACGTTTTTTATTGTTTTTGAACACAAATGTGATTGAAAATGTCTGTGCTTTGTGTCAAAAATGCAGCAGTGGAATGATGTGCAAGATTTCTGCATTAAAATGTCCACAAATCCCAGATCTATGTTATATATTTTGCTCTCACAATGTTCAAATGCAGAGTAATCCATAATTTATCTAAGATAAAGGTGCGTTTTTCTGCTGGCTGCTTGTTGCTATAACTTAATACTTGCATATTTTTACTTAAATAAAGTTTTGCATGCAAGACTTATTTGTAATGAAGTATTTTCACAGTGTGATATTAGTAGTTTTACTTAAGTAGATGCTTTTTCCACATCTGCAAAACAGTGGCACAGAGTTGGGTCACTGACTGACAAACAGAGCTATTACCCTGCTCATATGCAGCGTTAGACACGCCTACTTGAGCATTTACTCACTGTGTATTTTCTCCTCCATCGGTAATCATAAACCGTGTGTGTGTGTTTGTGTGTCTCACCACAGCAGCTACTGTATATTCCAGCTTTGTGTCAGTGATGAACGACTCTCTGAAACACCCTCTGCAAGTCAGATGAGATATCCCGGCGTGATCGATTGCTCGCGCCTGTATCTGCTCCTAATATGACCGATTGCTCGCTCCCTTTCTAAATATCCTCTTATCCTTGTATGCACGCAGGGTCGGAATTCTGCTTCCGCAATTTCACCAGCCCCTCCGGCATGATCGAGTCCCCGGGCTTCCCGGATAAATACCCTCACAATCTGGAGTGCTCCTACATGATCATCGCCCCGCCCCACATGGACATCACCCTCACGTTCCTGACCTTTGACCTGGAGAATGATCCCCTGCTGGTGGGAGAGGGCGACTGCAAGTACGACTGGCTGGATGTGTGGGACGGCCTGCCACAAGGTGAGATACTCATAATGTAAAAATAAACTATTTGTTGTTAGTTGACTGAATTTGAAAAGACAAGTTGAGCTAATTTTGTAATATTCAAAACAAATAAACTTCATATTAACTCAGTCGTACTTGAGAAAACATTTCAAGACGCTTAATTTGCACAAAACTTTTAATGTGTGCAGTAATATTTTTGAGTTGTTTCATCTTAAAAATGTGAGTAAACTGAACTTAGGTTGATTAATTAGTAAGTTAGAAGTCTTATTTGAGTTCTGCAAAACCAATTTAGTTACCTGAACTTGAGAAAACATGTTAATTTGGCTTAAGATTACACCAATTTGCTTGATGAAATAAAAGAAATATCATAAATGGCTTGAGCACAAAACTTATGATGTGCAGAGTAAATATTTTTGAGCATTAGGTTCATTAAAAGAGAAAAGATAGATTGATTCCACTGAATTCCTGTATGACGTTTATGAAGGTGCATGGAACCACACATGCTTAGGAAATCAATGTTTCTGGGTTCTGGGAGTCTCACACGGACACACACGTTGCCTCCATGACCACATTTCTCGTGCAATCCGCCGCATTTTCGCACAGAAATTTACATACCAGTCTTCAATTTCCTGAGCGGCCGTCGCTCTCTTTGATGTAAGCAGCCTTGCCTTACATTCCTCCGCATTACATGGA
Organism: Lutjanus campechanus; assembly: GCA_027495735.1. Classification (NCBI taxonomy): domain Eukaryota; kingdom Metazoa; phylum Chordata; class Actinopteri; order Lutjaniformes; family Lutjanidae; genus Lutjanus; species Lutjanus campechanus. The sequence goes on along the minus strand of JAJHUR010129842.1, from coordinate 8,978 downwards.
GGAAACATTATTTCACACGGGGAGCTGTAAGTGCCCCGACGCCCCCTGAGGAGCAGCCCTTTCCCATGCCCCTCTTCCCTCGCCATAATAACACCCTTCATCGCCCCCATTCCTATGCTCCCCGTCCTCCCTCCTTATCACCTTGGCGCTTCCTTCCTCCCCCGGGCGAGTGAGAGTGACGGCCACGATGAGTATCTGCTCGCGTCCAATAGGAGGTGCCGAGTGTTTGCGAAAAGTGGCCTCTCAACCGAGATCAGGAAGTGCCGAGGAACAAACATTTGAGGATGTTATCGAGGGCTTTGATAGTGACCGCCATAGGGAGATGTTAGCCGCTGTAGCGCCGATGAAAACCACATTAGTAGTGGTGAGTGCTTCACTCCCCACCTTCTCTGTCTCGCTTTCTTTTCCCCCCCTTTTTTTAAAATATGAAGCCGAGAACTGAGGATTTGCTCTAATTATTCTATTTTCAGTTGCTAAAAAGGGATCCAAGTGGATTTAAAATTCCAATTATAGCCTTGAATTTGGGAGCTTTGATAGCTGAAAACAATTTATACCATTTAAAGTTGAGAATTAGGAGGAAATTAAAGTGTAACCCAGTTCCAGGGAGCCGAGTCCTCGGGCATGAAAAGAGGGATGGGGGAGACAAGACGAAAGGGTGAAGAATTTGGCGTCTGGTGAGGGAGCTACTCTTGAGACTATTGTAATCCTCGCTGGTGTGTGTGTGTGTGCGTGTGTGTGTGTACATGTGTGTCTGCAGCTGATCCAGTGCAGCTTGCATTAAGGCAGGGATTCCAATCCCCCTGCTGGGCCCTGGCTGAGACACACATGGCAGATGGAGGGATGGACAGGAGAGGAAAGGGAGAGAGAGGAATGATGGGAGGAGGAAGGATGGGGGGGGGAGCATGCTGCGACTCATTAGACAACACTTACTGAAGCAGCATGGCCACTGGAAACCTGTCTTTGCAGAGCTGGATTGCTGTTTATATTTTAAACGGAGGATGCTGCAAGCCAAAATATGTCACTTTTTTGCTTGTATGAAGTAGCATCACATAGCAGAAGCCGTTAAAAGCAACATTCAGCACTTTTCATGGTGATGCCCTGTCAGTGTTGATGGTAAATGTAGTCAATTGTGTGTGCTATTATATTGACCAAAAAAGCAGAGTTTTCCTGCTCACAAAGCCTAGATGCCCACGCCCTCGTTGCCCAAAACATAGCCTCAGGCAACAAAAACACTAATTTATTGCTCCCCCTGGCTACCCGGAGGAGGAGACTAGACATCGAAGGTGAAATAGCCTGTAGTTCTTCCTTTATTTAATTTATTGACTACATTTACCATCAACACTGACTGGACATCTTCATGAAATTTGCCAGTTTATGCAACCAGTTGGTGATAACCTGACTATGGATGAGTACCTCATACAACCCCGCTTCAAATAATCTGAAATATCTCTTTAAAGTCAGATTTTTAGGTCTCAAAATTAAATTCAATTAAAAGCCTTTGAATAGGGGTAAAAGTTTACAGACTGTTCCTCATACAGTCCCACTCCTGCTGACCATAAAGCCTATAACATACCATGCGTGTTGATTTCTGTGTCTGCAGTGGCTCCTCTGATTGGCCGGTACTGCGGGACGAAGATCCCTCCGGAGATCCAGTCGTCCTCGGGGCTGCTGTCCCTCTCCTTCCACACCGACATGGCCGTGGCCAAAGATGGCTTCTCCGCCCGATACAACATGACGCACAAAGAAGTCAGCGACTGTGAGTCTGAGATAACTTTAAGCGAGTGTGTGCGAGTGTGTTTGTGTGTGTGTGCGGATGCTCTCTGTGTCGGTTTGTTTACCTCTTTTTATTCCCACCTCTATTTTCTCTCTTTCAAACAGCTTCTTCTCCGTCATCCCTGCTGACACTCATCTTTCTTTCTTCATCTTTCGCTCCTGTTACCCTCTCGATCTTTTCTGCTTTGCCTACTTTAATGCTATTTCAATCTCTCACCTCTCTCAGCCTATTTTGCTCTCTCCTTAGAGAGCGTCGTTTCTCAGAAGCAGACTCATACTATTTTCTTTTAGAATATAAATTAACTTCACCTCAATTTACCTCCGCTCACCTGTTGGGCTGCCCTCTGTCTCCCTCTGCCCTTCCTCTGTGTGGATTTACCTTTTTCTCTCCGACTTCAAGCTCTATAATATGAGCTTAGATCTTCCCTTTCATACGTTTCTTTGCATCTGTCATCTGCTTAATTCAACTTTCCTGCTTTCTTTCCTACAGCTCTTTTATCATCTACGCTGTAAAGCCTCGTCAACAAATATACAGTCACATAAAGCTCCTCTTCCTCCTCACTTTCCTCTCACCAGCGTTCCACTGCAGCATGGCGCTCGGTATGGAGTCGGGGAAGATCAGCGACGATCAGATCAGCGCCTCCACAACTTTCTACGACAACCGCTGGCTGCCGCGCCAGGCGCGCCTCAACAACGACGACAACGCCTGGACTCCGTCAGAGGACAGCAACAAGGAGTACATACAGGTCAGGATTTAACAGTCTGTCTCACACATGTTTGTGTATTTTTATGCTGCACTGAATAAGAAAGTATGACCTTTAAATACAGTTGGTTTAATTACTGTGTGACTTAGCAATCAACAATAGAAAATAGGCAATCTCTGCATGCAAGCTCTGAATGTTTGCCGGCATATTTTATGACATCATTACCCTGAAAAAAACAATTTCCTTGAACAAAAGTCTTTTTATATTAAATCAGCTTTATTTAACTTGTCAGTTTGGTCAACATAAATGCAATTTGTGGTGCTGCAGCCTCTCTTTAGCCTCTTTTACACTGGACAAGAAACCCACAAACAGCCATATCTGGCTTTTGTCTTCAAAGGGAAAGGGTAGTCAGTGTTTATTCTCAGGTCAAATGACTCGGCAGTAGTCACAAGCTTTTATCAGCTCCAGCTCCGATCGGCAGAAATGGAAACATGAAGCCTGGGTGGATGTGGATTCTTCATAATAAAAGCTTTAATTATGAAGCAGGAAATGCAGTAGTGCAAGAGTAACACGACTCCTATCCAGCTGAAAGCAAACATGAAAATAAAGCAGATACCTGAAAGTACAAACAGCGACGCAGGAGAGAAACTAAACTTCAAACTTCACAGAGATTCAGTTAGAAGCTACAAATATACTGAGACTTTTAAACACCTTTCTCTCAGCTCTCCTGTGCACACAAGGCTTTCTGACACACATCAGAAAAAAGCACAGAATAGCAAACGGGTCTGCTGGCAATGGGTAGACCTACGTTTAAAAACCCCACATATGCGTCCTTATTTTGGTATAAAAATTGTATATTTGTGCAGAAAGCGGGAGAGTGAGGGAGACAGTTTTCTTTACCTCAGTGAAAATGTTGTTTTTGAAAGGCTAAATTCCAACAAATATAGATTGAAGCACAATATTTCATCGAGTAAACATATGTTGTGAATCCTTTTTCATTAAATTTCGACTTTTGACTTTACAACGCTCTGAGGTTACAGGAAATGTTTGGATCACATGATTCAGAAACAATCCTGTGCAGCCACCACTGGAACCTAATGCTGCAAATAGTATAATATTAATAATATTAGTGTCAACTAATCTTTAATACCAGGAAATACCGGATTTAAACAGAATTAATGGACATGGGAAAAAAAGGCTATGCAGCATTCGATTATTGTCATTATGAATGAAGCTTCAAGATATTAGGTACAGCCCATCACTTTAATTATGATCAATTTAAACAGAAAATTTTCAAGTGTAACCCTCTAAAATCACACACAAGTCAGATATGTGAGCTGTGAAGTGAAAATAAAGGCCACACAAAGAGAAACCTGAATCAGCGTTACTTTAAATTGCTGAGGACAATAAATGTAGAGAATCTGTCTCAGTCATATTGTTGTAGCGTGGAGGAGAAGATTCAGGGTCCAGCAGCATCTCGTATATACAGTGAGGACAGACAGCAGGACACACACACACACGCTGAAAGGAAACGGAGGAACTGTGAACTGATGATAAGGAAGTGCTTCTGCACTCTCAATCTTTCCTGTCTCAAACACACACGGGTCCACGAGTATGCATGCATGCACAGACACTCGCACACGGACACGAGCGCTTGAGGAGAACGGCGAGCAGCCCGTGATTGATGAAGGTGCTCTTCAGGAATGCATCCGAACACTGCGCCATTGATCTTTGCCTCCAGCCTTTCCTCCCCTTACACACACACACACACACACACGACAATGCAGCACACACACACACAGCACCTAAGCTCCCGCAGCAGTAGGCCACAGTCGGTGTCCATCCCCTGCTGTCTGTGTGACAGATAGACACAGCAGCTGGTCTGTCTCTGTTATCTACATCAGCCCTGACCACCATAAATCCCTACAGCAGTCTACACGTATTATTACTCTGTTCTATTCTCTTCTAATCTGCTCTGTTCAGTTATGAATTATTGCTTTTTTTTTTGCTCCTTTTCTCAGGTCGACCTCCACTTCCTGAAGGTGTTGACGGGCATCGCCACACAGGGCGCCGTCTCCAAGGAGACGCAGAAGTCCTACTACGTCACCACCTTTAAGCTGGAGGTCAGCACCAACGGGGAGGACTGGATGGTCTACCGGCACGGCAAGAACCACAAGGTAGGCGCTGACAGAGGTGGAAAAATTACACACATTCTTAACTCAAGCGGAGACACAGATACAGAAAAGTTCTGAAGGACATTTCTGCTGACTGAACCTCACCTTTTCTCTGTGATCGAGTCTCCCTCTCTGTCTGTTTCGTCTTGTTCGGTCTTTTACTTTGTTTCTGTCGTCACGCACTGATGGATACACCAGGGAATCGTTTATTTCTGCGTGTTATTGTCCCATTTATTTAGGTTCAAATTGGTCTTGTTGCTGGAAAGACGGTGCGCAACGATGCAAAATAAACATAATCAATAACTCCCCACGGATACATAAAACTAAAGTTACAAGCCTGTTTTGAAAATGTAAGAAGAGTGGCTGTAAGTCATTAAAAAGCCGTAAAATGTCACATTTACTGATAAAAGGCCTTAAAAAGTATTAAATATTTACTTATTGAATGCTGTAATGGTGGTTTAAAATGGTATAAAATTCTCTCAAAGCAAGTTGCAAATTAATCTGTTATCTGTTACAGTCCTTCGGGTTTTTGCGAATAAAGGTTTTTGGAAAAATGTTCTTTGACTCAACCAGTTTATAATATATATTGTTGTATATGTTTACTCAGAAGGGTGCGCCCATATTTTCACGAGTACGTCTATATTTAAGTTTTATTGCAAAATTGCAAAAGTGTTAAAAAGTTCTGGTAAGGAGTAGAAAAAGTAGAAAGTACAGACATAATAATTGTAGTCTGTTACTTCCCACATCTGGACGCTGAGTTAAACGCACAATCAAATTCTTCACAAGCTCCCCTAACCAGAATTTGAACCTGCAGTTACAAGACCCTCTTTCTCTAACCTTTACACTACCATCATCATACGTCCTCCAACAACAGAGGCCGTTGTGTGCGTTCGTATCAATGCATGCAGCGTTCCCGCAGGAGCCGTTCCCCTCCCGGGACTGTTTATGAACCTGAGTCATGACCCCAGTCATGAGGTAGGGAAGGAGGGAACGGGAGGGAGGAAGAGATAGAGATAGAGAGAGGAGGAGAAGCTGACAAACAAGAACAATGGAGTCCTCTATGTGCCCTTATCTTGGCTCGCTATTCATCATCTCTCTCAGCGCGCGCACACACACGTAAACACACACCTGGGGTTGTGGAGTCATGGCGACGTTATTTTCTGATATTGGAGGCGTTTAATGCTTCGATTGAGCCTCGTTGCATCCAACCTTGGTTGTTTGTGTGTTGGATGTGAGGGGTGCGTGCACACACAGGCTTGTGTATGAATGCATGCACAGCGCAGGTTGTTGTTGTTGTCATGGTTCGACCCACTGTAAGCCCGTCTCCAGGGGAATTGAACTCTGTCCCTTCATATCTGGGTTAAGGTCACAGTGGATTTCAAGCAGAAAAATAGAGAGTGGAAATTGTGAAAGGATGTGGGGGGTGTACTGTATGTGGAGGGTTAATCCACACACACTTACCCACATGCACAGGGGGCCCCCTTCTGTGTGCGTCAGTGATTGGTTTGGGTGGGGCCAGTGGGGGGTATTTGATGTGGAGATTATTGAGCGAAAACATGGATTTGACTTAAAAAGTCAACATCTGTGCAATTTATTAGAACCCCCCAGATGCCCCCCACTCCTTCCACATACACACACACGCAAAATCAACAGACCCCCCCCCCTTTTAAATAACCTCTGGCTGATCTCTCTGTCTGGAGATCTGTGCGTGTGTGCGCATATGTATATGATGTGTGGCTGTCTGTCTGTAGCGTGTAATCTGAGTCCACTAATCTGTCTGTGAGCTTTCAGACATGGACTCAGACAGATGCATCAACATGCATCTGGGAGACACCGCTCGTACGATGAGTGGTTGCTTTGAAAATGTTTAAATTGGTTATAGTTTCAGCTTTTAGAATGCACAAAGTCCAGCAGGAGGATCAATAAAAGATAGCAGATTTGTGTGATAGTCTGATTTCTAAAGAGAAAAGGCCGGAGTGTTGCAGTGGAAAATTGACAGTCCAGTGCTTTTTGATGGCTAACGCTGAATCGACCCGGTATTAGAGGAATATTTTGAATTATTTGAAGTGGGGCTGTGTGATGTACTTATCAATAGTCAGTGTATTAGTTACAGAGGATGGCAGTTGGCTTGTCCCCGGTTTGGAGAAGCTGCATACTGCTGCAGGACCAGCAGCAGTGTACCTTATATTTAGAAGATTTTCACCACTTTACTTTGCTATCAGACAGCTTTTTCATGTGTAAAACTCTTGTTATATAAGTCAAATATCGCTGTCTCCAAACCAACCAAACTCCATATGCAAAATCAGTCATTTTACCTTGCAGAACACGAGAGTTGTTTGTCTCCTCAAACACAAACAAGTCGATGGAGGCTGCAGTAGACGAGCAAGTTGTGAGTTCTGTGAAATAAAATTACTGATTTTTACTATGGAGTTTGGTGGGTTTGAAGAGGGCGATATCTGGCGTATATAAAGGCGGTTTCCTGTCAGAAAATAATGTCTCATGACAAAGGAAAATGTTGATTATAAATATAACGTGCGTTTTGCTGCTGTACCTGTTCACAGCAGAACATTGTTTAGCTTCTGTGCTGGTGCATCTGCTGTAGGTAATACACTGACTATCCTTCAGTGCTTCATACCACAACATATTAAAGATCTCATAAATATTCCTTAAAACCAAGTTGAAACCAGGAAATCAGACCTGCTACTTCTGCTAATGGAACATTACATTATCTACAGAAAATGTAGATATGATCAAGTACACCATCTGTTTTTGATAATCATAAAAAAAGATGACAGTTAAAGCATTTACTCCATGTGTTTACTCTTAAATTCTGCTCAAAATCCTCAAGGATTTATCATGCATTCACATTCTCTGATGTATAATACAGAGGCAAGGCAGCTCAGATTACGCCGGATAAAACTTTCTCTTTGTATTTTTCACCGATCGCTGACCATGATGGATGAACGGGATTCAGGGCTAACGGTTTTGACAAATCGCAGTTTGCAGTCGTGATTTCAGCCTTTCCTGACTTTATAATGCCAAAACTCTCTCCCCGTCAGTCAGGTTCTCCTCTCGTCCCGGTGGGCTGCAGTCGAATCTTCCGTGACTGCTAATCCACCAGTCATGTCTTACAAACTCCCAGTTAGCCCGTCCTAAGCCCCCCAAAGAGCCCTTAAGTGGTTGAAGCTCAATTCTCGTCAGGGGGTTCTGTAATGACTGGGATTTGGTTCTTTTAATTGTCATTTAACAGTGAGCTTGAAGCTAATGTGGCTTTGGAAGAGGAGAGTGTGTGCTTACGTGTGTGTGTGTGTGTTTGTGGAAGGTTGAGCCATGAGTGTGTCTGTGCATCAGATATGAATCACCCATGAATAAAAGGATTGGCTTGGCAGTTCCTACCTCACTGTGTTTGTTATTGAGTGAGAGCACGTTGCCATTTATTGTCAAGATTTGTGTCCTTATTTGCTGTGTTAACAAAGAGCGAAGGATTTAATGCCAATAAAGATTATTTGACGGAAAGAGAGGCAGAGGCAGGGAGAGAGCTGAAAAGGGAAAAGGCATTGTGGGAAATAGGGCTTCTTTTTGTAGTGCAGTCGGAAGAGAAAAACACCAGCGTTGCAGATTGCAATCACCTCAGTCACACCAGCAAACAGGCGCTGTGCATGTGTGTGTTATGTGTGTGTGTGTGCGTGTGATTTTTTTTTTTTTTTGCGCCCTTTTTCTGCATGCCAACACATTTTCAGTTTGACACCCATGTGACTTGTTAATTCTAAATCACACTACTCACATATGCGCCTCATTACTTGATGAGACGCGAGCACACTTAGGAATTTCGTATCTCACACACACACGTAGATTCAAACACAGAGATTTTTTTTTTTGAAGTGGTAACATTGACACGCACGCCAGCACACCATGCACCCAAACAAATTAACATTAAAGACACACAAGTCATCGTCTGTGAGGAAAATCCCATCAGCCCCAGTGCTAACCCAGCGCTGTGCTGCTGAAAAGCATTGTGAGGCTGTGCTAAATCTGTCCAACACACACACACAAAGTAACCTAGGAGAGAATAAAAGCAGCCCGCACAGCATTTCAGCCCGCTCCTCCATCACACAGTGTCACAAACACACACACTTTGTTTTTCACTTTGCTAACACATCATACAAACATAATTATGCACATGCCAGAGTTCATATGGGTGCTGGAATTCCTTGAAAACACTTCAGTTTTAATGCTTTCAAGGTTTGTAATTGCATTATTTTGAAAATAAATCACTGACAGAATAGTTTGCTTTTCAGATAAAATAAAAAAAAAAAAAGTCGGACAG
>JAJHUR010129839.1:1878-22001 GCA_027495735.1 Lutjanus campechanus | reverse complement strand
CACGTCTGATTACTCAGTTAGACAGTTTTTACTTATTCTGGCGAGGAAAACCTCACAGCTCCCCTTTAAAAACAGGTATGTGGAGCGGTTACATCACTCCAGACTCTTTTAACAAAAACAAATTTACAACCAATTTTCTAGATTCAAGATCCAAGATTCAAGATATTTATTGTCACACCGGTTATAAAAGTATAATCATGTGAAAAACTTTGGCCAAAATGCTCCAATATAAAAAATAACAGTAATAAAATGTGCTGTTGTTCAAACCAGACTTCCTGATAGTTTGATTTCAGCAGATGTTTTAAAGAGAAACTAAACTTTCTTTTATCATATTTTCACTATTTCAAGCCAAATTTCAAAAGGCTTTAAAAAACAGGCGACGCAGCAACAAAAGTACCTTTAAAAGAGGAGATGAGGGGCAGCTTGACTTGACTCACTCTGCACATGTTTCTCTCTCTACCTGTGGACTTTTTGGATTTTAGTATTTGCCAGCTAGCATACAAGACTTTTATCATGGCAGCAAAATCGGGGTCAGTTGTAACACCGTGTTACAGTTTCCCCTGAGTCTCATGGCCCAACGTGAGCACTTTATTTGACTGTGTTGACATACTTTTCTGTTAGGAAATGAACATATTTAAGTAATTAAAATTTAGTTTAGTTAGACTTTTGCTTTGAATGCATATACGATACTTGTCATCTAACAGAATTTTAACCACTAAGGGTATAATCTGCAACATTTTACTAAAGGAAACATTGTATATATCTGCAGAGAACCTGCTCTCTACCTGTTTTTCTTTATTTTTTTCAGGATGTTTCATCAACCCAAAATGTCAGTATTTGGCATCCTGATGCATTTAGAAACAGTTTGAACAAATCCCACTGACTCAGTAACATTATTGGATAAAACAACAGTAATGTGATTACTTGGAGGTGTGCTTTAATTTTAGAGAGAACGGGTTAATATGACTTATTACATGTTTTTTTTTTAAATACTCGATTCTGATTGGTCAATTACAGCATTTTTAAAACCAGAGAATAATTTTAAAATGAATATTTTGTGTCAAATTATTGATTTCTGGGGGTAAATATCCAAGTAAGCAGGATAAAGTACAGTGAGCAGGTCATTATTGTGAAATAAACCCTGACAGGGTGATACATGAATCATCAATTACTCAATTTTTTGTGTTGCAACTGCCCCCATGACTCCACCAAGGGGACAACGTAACACTTCTCGCACTAAATTTGATATTATTGTCTTGTCCTGATAAGTATATCTTGTAGATATTTATCAACTGTATTATTAATCAGTGCAGATATATTTGTTCCTTATAAAGATGACTCATGTAGTTACCTAAGAAATGTTACAGTTGGCCCCGGTCTCCCCCCATAATTTCAGCTCAGACGTGTTTTGAGTGAATAACTGCGTGTTCATGCTTTTGTTTATGTTCATCACCACAAACCCTTCACACTTTGCTTATCCAGGACGTTTCTATTCTTGACTTGACCTGCTGACCACCACTGGTGCACATGTTGCCTAATACACACAGTTTTGTTATATTTGCATGTCCTAAATTTGCATGTGAAACCACGTCGGGACTGAAACTATGGTTTAACCCTCCAAGCGCTGACTCATACTGGCCCATTAGGGAACAAGCGTTGTCATGCTTTTGCAGCTCTTGCTGAGAAGCAGCCTTTTTATCTCTTCTCAGAAGATTCTGGATGGATTTATTTGAAACAGTATTCAGATTAGAGCGAAACTGAAACGGGCTCTTGTGATACAAGTCGTTTGTGTCTTATCTATCCCCCTGATGAACCTGCTCTCTGACTCAGACTCTAGTTTGCTTCTCACTCATTCATGTCTGCAGGCAACGATGTGTAGTGATGATCCTGGTCCCAACAGATGCCTCGTCAGTGTTTTTTTTGGGTAACTGATAACATGATAACTGGAAGACAAAACTACAAAGATAAAACCAGAATTTACTCCATTTTGCTTGAATGGAATTTGTGATAATACAGAAAATTAATAATAACACAAGGTATAAAAATGTACTGGGGAAAAACCATAGAAAGGCTGCTCATTACTGTATGTTGGAGACATTGTAGGATGTGACTGTATGTTTGTACGTATGCAAATACTCACTACTTTTGATAAATATTTTACCAAGTACAGGAAATACAAAGTTGAGGTACTTGAATGTTTCCATTTTACGTTACTTTATAATTATACCCCAGTATATCTCAGTAAAAAAAAAAGAATATTGTAGTTTTTACTCTACTACATTTATATTACAGCCTCTAGTTACTTTCATTTCAGTGAGGATGACTGTGGTTTAAAGAGCGAGGAAGTCCACATTAGGTCAGAGGATGAGGTGGACGGTGGCTCAAACACAGGACTTTCACACCGGAGATCGAGGTTTGTTGATTGTTGCACGCACATCTTCACAATCATCACAGCCACAAACCTTTCATTTATGTTAAAGAGCATGTGTGTCTAAAATTGTTCTCACTAATAAGGAATCAGGAATTATTATTATGATTATAAACATCACAACAGACCTGCAAAAATTATATCTGACAACATGACCGGCTCGACCCGGAGAGAAAAAGGTCTGTGTGCTTCTGTCAGAATCTGATACTGGCTGCATCCCCCCTGCACGGGTTATCAAACTTCAGAAACACTTTCTGATTCTGTTTCCTCCACCCACAGTGGAGTTAGCTGGGCAGAGGCGCGAGGACGAGAGGAGGAGAAGGAGGAGCTTCAACTCCACGACTCAACAACCACAGTTTCACAAAACTTAAGATGATGTCCTCGTATGTTCAGACAATCAGTTTACTGTCAGAGAGGAGTGAAGAAACCAAAAGATATTCACATTTAAGAAGCTGAAATCAAACTGATTAGTAGTATTTAACTTAGTAAGTGATCAATAGTCTTGTCCTATTAAGTACAGATGAAATGTCAGTAAGAATGAAGCTCGATGCTCAACAGAAAGATAAGAAGACGATGAAAATGATTAAACTCTTTATTTCAACACTCATCCAGTGAAAAAAACAGCGACATGTTTACGAGATGACTGCAGGAGGCGTCATCAGCTCCTCAGATCATAAAATCCAGCCTCCAGGTCGGTGAAGGAGCAATAAACTGTGAGCTGACGGAGGGTTTTCAACCAACAACTGCTTCACTCAGTGAAAAGACGCTACTTGACACATCACAGAAGTATGTGCAGATGTTGTTGGCGATCACCTTGCAGTTTTTGTGCGTGTGTGTGTGTGTGTTAGCGAGGCAGATTTTATACGACTCTTGATCCGTATTTCCTGCGTGTTCTTGTACTGTGCCTGTGTCTGAGGCTACAGAGGCCCATTTGGGACAGAAAGCCCTGAGGCGAGTGGAATAAAAGCTGGATAACTGTATCTGGTTGTGGTCAGACCAGTCATAACCCATAATGCAGCGTGAGGAACATCTCTGGCCTGGGGGGAGGAGGGGGTGTTATGAGACAATACTCGGGCTAATGCTATTTAATATGGTGGGCAGCTGTCTATCTGGGCGTCTACCTGTCGCTCTGTCTGTCTGTCTACATCTTACATCATCTTTAAATCCGGCGCTGCATACCTGATCTTCGGCCTTTTTTATGGAAACTTCATCCTCTTCCTCGTCTCCGGCCTCCCAGTCATGCCTGACTCACTTTATGAGCCGTCCCCGCGGACAAACAGGCTTTCATGCTTCACGTAACGCTTTGTGTGTGTATTGGGGAAACTTTTACTCATTCTTAATTGGTTGTGAATGTGCATCCAGGCACGTCTTGTGGTTTTGCAAAACACACACAAAAAAAAGAAAGAGGGTTTGTTGTTTTTGTGTTGTTTCAGGACACTAAAGACTCATCGGTGTAAGATATCACCTCAGATTGTGGTGCTGTTTACATGGAGCACATGTGACGCTGCAGGACAAATGAATCATGATCACACAACTGCAGAAATATTAAAAAACAAGTGCAGTAGATGTTCAGAGTTATTATAGTTCTGTATTTTTCATTAGTTTTTCATTTATATTTGGTTGAGTTCAGTGTCAGTTAGTTTCAGTGTCAGAGTTTGCTGGTTTCAGTTCAGTTTTTATCGTTGAGTTTTGGTTTAGTTTTTATTAGTTTCACTATTATTTTTAGTTTAGTTTTTTCTTTTTTTTTGTCAGATAACTTTGGATCTAAATCATTTTTTTGAGATAATAGCCCAACATTTTGAGATACTAACTCATTATTTTGACATCTTAAGTCATTAGTTGACACACTAAGTCATTATATTTCCCAGAAACAAGATTTTTCATCACTTTGTGAAGGCAGTTCACATCCCAGCCTCTATAAACATGCACCAATGCCTCCTCATCCTTGTTGCGTTGTCAAATTTGACCAAACTGACATCTTACTTTTCATGTACATATTTATTTTATTGTAGTTACTTTTGTAAGTACACAATAAACTTTCGGTTAGTTCTCATTTTCCCCCTAAAGTCTAGTTTTTATTTTTATTTCAGAGAACTGAAAATGTTTTTTGCACCTAATTTTAGTTGAGTTTTAGTTCACTTTACTACTTTACTGTCAGTCGCATGACTCTCTCTCTCTCTCTCTCTCTCTCTCTCTCACTCTCACACACACACACACACACACACACACACACACACATACACCTCTTACTGTTTGAGCTCAGTCCAGCATGTAGGCCAGCTGATAAGAGCGATGGCAGTAGATAAGTATTTATCAGACAAATATACGGAGCTGTCAAGGAGACTAATTTCTGACCATCGGTCAGCGTAGTCGTGCTAATAACGGCCGACACTCTGAGTTATATAAGATTATTTACCCTGTTTAACTCTTTCTGAACCTCTTCGGTGTGATCAGAGGAGACTCCGGCCGGTACAGTCGAGCTGAGGTTCGCTGTGAAGGGCGGGTCAGTTACAGTCCAGAGTCCAGGTCTGATACGAGAGGAAATGAGGGCCTGGTTTAGATTTTTAACTTAAGAGTCTCCCAGCTCAGCACTTCAACATGATCTGCTCTGGTTGTGTCTCTGTAGGGTCGGGTACACACGAGCACATGGAGCAGTTTTGGTTAAAATCTAACCGACAACCAGCAGGGTCAGCTTTAATCTGCCCCATTACTGCAAACTCAGAAGAAACATGTCTGCAGAACAGCAGAGGGTCTGATGAGAAGGAGACCAGACGATCAGAGTCTTTTTGACAATTCTGTAAATAATATTTCTATCAGATGTGTCTCATCCACAACATGTCGACTCTGCAGCCCTTCTAAATCAAAGCTAAGAATTATGGTTTAAAAATGTGTATTCTGATTTGCATTCTGAGCAAATTAACAGATATTTAACATATTATCGCTTTAAGTTGAAAACCTGTCAGGGTTCTGAAAATCCCTGCTGGTTTAACTGTGTCAGGATGGTGTGATGAGAGTCTTATAATGTTCTGGTGCAATCATTAATAAATCATTTAAAAAAAAAGAAATTAGGAATGGCTGTAGAAACGAAGAGGACCCTGTAGATATAAACAGCTCATTCTAAGGTGACAAAAACACAACGATTCTTATTTTCAGGTGATTATACACTGATGAAAACATAATTATAAATATTTTATTATATTTTTTCTAATAAATCCCTGTAAATCTTACGCACTGGACCTTTAAAACTTACATGATCATCAGTCGGAAACAAGAAACCGTCTGCCTGTGGGGTCATGGAGAGAAACCCTCACCTGATCTAACCTCATCAGCCTCCATGACGCAGCACCGTCACTCCATCCAGTATTCAGCACCATCTGTGGTCTGCAGCCTGTGCAGGACCAGAGCTCACGGTGGTTAATATGGACGTGCTGCTGCAGAGATGCATGTATGAGGGACGGATAAGGATCGAGTGTGGGGGCAGGAAGGACACTAATGGAATAAATTGGTCTGGAAAAAGTGAAGCTGTGTTTATTAAAAAAGGTGCACATTGCAGATCCGGAGGTGGTCGAGGCTTCAGCACCTGATCACTGAACACTGCGATTATCAGAGAAAGGACAGATGGAAAAATGAACACAGAGAAATTATTATGTATTGGGGAAAAAAGCGATAAATATGTTGTGTAGGCAGTAGGAGTTGCTGGTCTACTGCTGCCTCGATCTTTCACCTTGTTTGCTTTATTGTGTGACTTCGGCAAATCTGATAACTGATTTTGTCTATGGAGTTTGGTTGGTTTGGAGAGGGCGATATTTGGCTTATTTAATGTTGGTTTCCCTTTCTGCCTGACAACAAGATAAAGGAGTGAAAATATTGTAAACAGAGCGTACGTTTAAACTGATTTTTGATGTCTTTCTAAACCAGTAACTCCTGCTGCTTCTCTAAAAGATTATATATGAAGTCCTCACACGGCAACGCTTCAAATATTCTGAACTATCCCTTTAAGAAAAATGAGATGAAGACAGAGGTAAACAGAGGAAGTGACATCATTGTAGACAGGAGGACGTTTCACAGCTGTCTGTTACCCAGACCTGACTGACTCCTGCCTCGTATGTGTGTCATGTTGTGTCGGACAGTGAAAAGGTGACTGACAGCCACAAACAGGCTAAACAAACACTCAGCTGATGCTGTGAGAGAGTGTGTGTGTGTGTGTGTGTGTGTAGGTGGGGGGTATCGGCCGCTCTCTCTCTCTCTCTCTCTCTGTGTGAGTGTGTGTGTTTGGCGGTGGTATGTGAACGAGTGTGTGTGTGTCAGTGTGTATAGCGTCCTGCTGACAGCAGTGTCCTGGCTGTGATGTGGACGGATGAAGGTGCTGACAGGCTCGTGTTGTTTCATGGTCCTGCTGGGGGGCCGTCGGGGCAGGCGGGGGCACAGACGCTCCAGCCTGCTCGCCCTCCGGTCCCCGTCGTGGCCGGGCCCGTCGGTTAAATATACAGCCTCCCACAAACCCCGTCACCTCATCGACACTTAACACTTAAAGGGATAGTTCGGAGTTTTTTGAAGTGAGATTGTACGAGGTACTGATCAACTTTACAATATTTACAATATTTTCACAGCTTTACTTTGCTGTCAGACAGACTTTTCTGATGGGAAACCACGGTTAAATAATCCAGAGATCGCTGTCTCCACCTGGAAAATCTCTAATTTTACCCCACAAAAAGGCAGTTTCTGCTCCACTGTTTCCTCAATCTGTCAGAATAGTTTGGATTCAACAAAGTCACACAATAACACAATCAAACTAGCCCATCAGGGCGGCGGTAGACCAGCATCTCCTGTGTTCTGTGAGGAAAAATTACTGATTTTTTTTTTTGAAAGGGGGTTTTGTTGAGCTAGAGAGAGAGAGAGTGATGTTTGGCTTATGTAACAGTGGTTTCCTGTCAGACAGGCTGTCTGACAGCAAGGTAGAGCTGTGAAAATATTCTAAATATAGCGTGAACTTCTTAATATCGCTCACCTTCCAACATCAGTTGTCATTGTCCGTCTTTACATCACCTGTCCAGAACCAAACAGCTGAAAGACGCAGTGAGCTACTAACAAGTAAACTTAAAGGAGAATTTAGCTGCTGAGGAGCCAGATGTTTCCCTCAGGAGTCGGTGGAGACCAAAACAGAGTTAAAAGAAGAGTGGACAGTAGACTATTCAGAAACATGACTCCCAGTGAATGCTAATGTTGCTTGTCACGTTTGCTTTGCTGTTCCAGCAGCCAAAAATATCAATTAATAATATTTTAACTGCTTTTATCTGACAGAAAGATGACAGTAATCAAGTGATTTAATAAAAATTGGTTTGAGAAGCCTCAGAAACAGCATCATTACTAGTGTTGAGCTGAAACGTTCTACTAAAAGCTGCAAAGTAGCAAAGGCAGAACAAGAAGAACAAGAAAATAATTTACGTTGTATCTGTGAGTGTCAGTATTTAGTTCAGGTTGATCCTGACCGTGACCGAGCACCTGACACATTGTTCAAGACGTGAAACTCTGCACACTCATACTTTAAGTTGTCACACAGACACGTGGGATGGATGGTTGAGTGTAAAACACACTGGACATTTACATCTCTCACCAGAATTTACTCTTGGCCTCTTTAAACCACAAATGCAATCTTTTGTCTTGACAGTCATGTAGTTTTAGTTCCCTAAATGTCTTAATCATGATGCGTTTGTCATGACCAGGATCTTGTTTTAATTTTAAACTGAATCTATGTTTGACGCCTTGTCTTTCCTGCCCTGTCGCCACATTCACTGTGACAAGTGAAGTATTTTCATCCCATCAACAGAGGAACCAGGTTAGCAAAAAGCTTGTAGGAGTGAATTTAGTTTGCCCTGAAAAAAAGGACAGCCCCGCTTAAACCTAACATTCCCATAACATTCCTTACAGGCTCCTAATTGTTAACCCTCCTACAGTGTTTTAAGAACATGGTGCAATGTTTTCTTGCAACCTAACATTTCCAAAATGTTCTAATAACCATATTAAGTAACGTTTTATTGGTAACCTTCCCCTGAGGTTCCTTCCTGGTAACTTTTAAGGTAACCGTCCTACAACAGTCTAAGGATGTAGTGCAAGAGTTTTCGTTTGGCTCGACATTCCCAAAACGTTTTAATAATCACATAAAGTAACGTTTAACATTCTGTGGAACATAACCAAAAATGTTCCTTTTAGCATCCAGGGAACGTTACAGGGGAACTTTCAAGTAACCTCTCCTGAACATTCTACTAACCCTCCCAGAACGTTGTGGGAACATTACCAAAACATAAGTTTTGTTTAAACCAAATTTAAGATTATATTCCTGAGGGAATGTAAAGGAGAAACGTTCAAATAACCTTCCAAGAACATTCTAGGAACATAAAAATAATGTTGGATTCACATCAGGAAAAACGTGCAGGGTAGGTTATGAGGGAACGTTCAATCAGCGTTCCCAGACCCAAAAACAAACGCTCCGAGAACGTTCTGGAAACCTTATTATGCTAGCTGTGAGGTCGACTTTAGGTGTGATGTTTCATAGTTTTATAACATTTTGTTTTTATTTTTTAAGAAATCTCAACGTACGACAAATTCTCAGCTGAGAACAATTTATTACACAGATTAACTTGAGTTTTCATGGATTGTTGTGTAAAATCCTCCCACACTTCCCTGAAATTAGTTTCTGTTGCATACCTTCATGATATCTGACTCATCCCGTCTTTAATAAAAAAGTCTAAATCTACAAACCAATAAATCAGTCATACATGAAGCATCTCCGTCTGTTCTATTGTTATCAGAGGAATCCTGGCCTGTGAACCTGAGTGTATATCAGCCTTCGTCCTGTCCGTTATGTTTATGTCTCACTGAAGGTTGTAAACGTCAAAGTCATTTCCACCTCTGCTGTGAAGGCTGCGCCGCGATAGAAGGGAACTCCGACCTTATTAATGGACGCACGGACGAGGAGGCTCATTTCACGGAAAAAATAACCAGATGTGAGGTGACATTTACATGGAAAAGGTGGACATCTGATCGCACTGCCAGCCTGACTGACCTCTGTGTGTGTGTGTGTGTGTGTGTGTGTGTGTGTGTGTGTGTGTGTGCGTGCGTGCGTGTGTGTGTGTGTGTGTGAGAAAGAGAGAGTTTGCGTGTGTGTTTAGGGGCAACCCGGCCACTGAGACGACCAACAGTCTTTCCGAGTCTGTCATATCCTGTTATGAGGAAGAACAGTGAAAAAGGAACACACACACACCCACAAATTCACACACACAGAAACATACTGCACACACACACACACACACACACACACACGATACTCTGAGTACAAAATGTCACGTCTGTACTCGCGCATGTCAAAGTTTTTAATCCAAGTTTAGCTGCACTTTATAGCAAAATGTCTACTACATATTTTAACAATCACAAAACAATTTTTTGGTACTTTGGTTCACCATTAAAGCGTTATAAGACCTTTATTTTGAAAGGGCTCAGCTCTGTGATCATTGGTAATAATCTGTAGCTGTATCTTTCATATTAAACTGTAACTTTATTCACTCAGTGCTGCACATCCATGTTGTTCACGTTGTTCTTCTGCTACTTCTGCTGCTACTATCATTGCAGCCTGCATGGTTCACTGAAAAACATCAGGCTTTGGACATGAGCAACAAAATATTAGCTCACAGGGCTGAGTTAACAGGTCGTCTCATTGCTTTTATTTCCTCTTATCATGAAAACAATACAGAATATTTCATGAATGAGACAAAATAAGTGCATTTAGGCAGAATTAACAGGCTCAGATTTGACATTTTACAAGTTTCAAATGCTTTATAAAAGGTGTTCTGCAGATAGAAACCTTAAATTTGCACACACATCTGGACTGGTGAGACCTGTATTGCTCTTCCTCACCCCTGAACCCTGGACATACAGGAGGGATCCTCTGTCTTCATCAACTTTGTTCATTTGGATTTGGCTAATTTTCAGACTAGTTTTCAGAGTCAATGACACAATGAACTTTCTTTTGACTTTCCTGACTTCTGTGTTACAAGAGAAAAAGTCCAACTAATCCACAGACTTTGTTGTGAGCGAGAACTATTTTATTTCTAGCGATAGCGTTATCTAGCTCAGTGGTGTTAAAGTTGCAGCTCAGCCAAGGACGCCGTTAATGTTTACGTCCTGCTCTGCTCCAAAGCCTCTCATCCATGAGTAGATGCACGGTGGGCAGGATTAGTTCAGTAGAAAGAAAATACTGCTCTGTGGATTATCTTGAGTTTTTCAAATGCATTTTTAGCTGCTTTGTGCACCACAAGCGTCATCCAATTCCATTATACTGAAGAAACGGCAGAAAAAACTCTGCAACTGATACCAAAACTATCTGGATCGATCCATGGCACTACAGGAAAGAGGAAAATATTTTAATTTTAGGTGAACCGTCCTTTCAAGCCATAACAAAATAAACTAATACTGCGTACGGGGAGATATTTCATCATAAGTTGTGTCCTCCTTTGAGCCTGCTGTCATCGCAGGACTGTCCTGAACTCAGCGATGGAGCAGAAGGATGGAAAAAGGAGGAAAGCGAAATGAGGACGATGACAGATGTTGAGAACATCACCTCTGACTCATGAGAGGAGACGGACGAGCCAGGACAGACATTTGTCTCTGATTTAGATCTGACGTCCGGTTTAAATCATTGTCAGCGCTCCACTTTTCTTTTTTTTCTTCTTTTTGCATCATATTTCCATATTTCCAGTCATTCCATCTGGGTTCATCACACTCATACAGCAGGATGAAGGTCGCTCTTTTCTATCTCTGCTTCTTTTTAAACTTTGTTTTCTTTCACATTTCTATCTCTCGCCTCCTGCCCTGTGCCCTTGGAGAGTCACTGTACGATAAGAAATATGCTAATTATAGCAAAGTAGGCCATCGTGGCCAAGGACATCGGCCATAATAAACACTTAGCAGCAGACAGACGTGGGCACGACACACACACACACATACACACACACACGTATTGCTGCCCTGTTGAGTTTATCTGAGTGGAGATAGTCAGCAGTGTCGTTTGAAAGAGGAGATAGAGGCTCTCAGAGAAGCTAAACTCAGCCCATCATCCATTCTGCATGTGTGTGTCTGTCCGTGTGTGTGTTTATTTCTTTATGGACCCCTGTGTGAGAGTGTGTGTGTCAATCAGTAACAGGCACCATTCCATTTCAAAATCTTGAACCCGAACGACGGGCCCTCATGGTGGGATTGTGTGGGCTGTACAAGTGATGTAGACTTGGAGAACTTGTGGCATTCACCAGTTTTCTCGTATTTTTAATGTTCTTTCAGGCGAGGCTTTTTTTTCCTTAAAGGTCACTTTCTGACCCTCAGGTCACTCACAGCACCGTTCTACCTGTTCCTTTGCTTTAGCAGGTCCTTTAATTCCACCGCCGATGCTTAAAATGACAGATTTTCCTTTATGTGTCTCTGAAAGCAGAACCTCAAACTCCAAACTTAAAATTCTTCTTTTTACTCCTTGATGCCGTTTTCATGAATGAACACTTCCTGACACATGGGGCAGGAAGCGAAGGCCTTATATGGAATTATTGGGGCGTTAATTAAGCTAATTTACAAGTCTCATGCACGTGCACGGGCGGATCATTTACGCTGACGTGACGCGTTCGAACGAGGCCTTCGTATGAAAAAAGTCAGAAATTTAAGATAAGAATATGAAAATGTTCCTGCAGGAGGCCTGTTGTTTCCCTGTCCACTACAAAACTGAGATTAATTAAATATGGGATTAAATAACGATTGACTATTATATATTTATGTATTTAGATGCCACTGATGTGCTAATAATGACGATAAAGCTCATCTTCAAGTGTAATATTGTGATAAAACAACGGTTACCAATAAAATAAACAATATAATCAAAACATATACATAATGTGGGGAAATATGCTTTCAAAATTAAAACTTTTTGCCAGTACTATCTCCATTTCCCTTGAAACTACTAACTGGAGAACAATAAATCATGTCAGTAGAACGTCTACGTAATGAAATCTAGTTTAATACTCCAGCAGATAGGCCGCCCCTTTGTAACGACGAGCAGCAGAGACGATTTCTAGATGATTTCTAGACTCTAGTCAGCAGTCAGCCCTCGCTAACTGCTCCCAAATGATGCTTTTACTTCAATAATAAATCTATTTTAACAAAAAGAAAATTACGTTATATATTACGGAAGCTGCTGGTGGTCAAAAATCTGACTGCTGTGTAAACTTGGTGTATACGTTGTGAGCGAGGTGACATTGTAGTGAAGTGTAACTCTGTTTGGAATGCAGCCCAGGAGTCTGTGAGGCCATCTGCATTGAAGATTGACCTGTCATACCTGCAAATGATCTACAGCCTGCTGGAATCTAACACACACAAACACACACACACAGCAGTTGTCGACCATAAATGTTTGCACAGAGGAACACACAGCAGACATTAAGTAATATACACAAACCTGCAGCACGCACACACGCAAACACTCAACATACATAAACACACAGACATGCACACACGACCCTGCTGATATCTCTGTGACCTTCACCATGTTGGCTGACATGCACATGCAGACACATGAACATACAAACACACACATACAGGCGTATTTACACACAAAGGAATGCAGTAATATTCAGGTGCACACGGCTCAGCAGACGACTAAAGAAAGAGCAAATGTTGACTTTGTCTGAATGTCATTTATAGACACACAATGTGCTGTATGGACACAGAGTCAACAACACTTTATAAAGATCACAGCTGTCAGATATGATCATTCTCAGTCAGCACTTTTCCATCGAAAAGTCAGGATTCACAACACTTTTCATCCTCTACATTGTGCAAACATTCGCCTATCGTCACTTCTGAGCTGAACAATAAAAACCACATCCAAATTTCTCCTGGATGAATGTCCAGTGTTTGACCCATTTATCCACCATGTCTTCCTGCCTCAAAGAGGGACTTTATCACTATTTATACCCCCTCACCCAGCAGACTTCTGAAAGCCTTTCTGCCAGAAAGCTTCCCCGCAGAAAGTCCTTCTCCCAACACCACAAGTCCCAGTGCTAATATCCTCGGAAAAGTCAAAGCTGTAACCAGTACGCTTTCGTATTTGGTATGCACGTTAGTCTACAGGTTTTTTTGTTTTTTTTTGCATGTATGTGATGTAAAGAACTTCTCCCAGTACGATGTCCTGGAAGCTTCCTGTTGGTGGCACACAGTCTATATAGTTCTGGATTTCTGACATTTTATATGAAACATTAAACACGTTTGTGTCAACTGGTGACATGTGAATTTGCAGAAATATCCTCACATTAATCAGTGTTGTCTCTCGTTCAACCTACATCCGAACAACGTATCAAAACGATTAAATCTGTGTTTGACACGTCGATGTTGTTACTGATGTTCAACCCGAATGTCCCCCAGTTCTCAACTGGAAATCAATGTTGAAATCCTTCAAATTCTTGCTCACTGGGTTATTTATAATTTTTTTTATGAACAGAGGTGATGATGAGAGTTCGCAGGCTACATTATAATCCAGAGACTTAAAACCTGCCACTCTCATGTCTGTACAGTAAATATGAAGCCAGCGGTAGTTTTATATAAAGACTGGAAACGCTGGGAAACAGTGAGCCCGACTTTGTGCAAAGGCAAATCCTGTATTTCTGTGGAAATGCCAAGAAAACTATATTTTTTAAAGTTTATTTTTTAGTTGTCTTTGTAAATATTACAGTATGCAAGCACTGGACAATAATCTGGCTAAAAATATCCCACAATGCAATGCACGGTGACAACAACAACATGACAGTGAAAGGCGGACAGTGACGAAGACAGCTCTTTATTACATCAATAACACTAAAATTTAAATAGAAGTAAGGTTTAACTTTGCTCGGCATAATATGTTTCTTACAGTTAGTTCGTCATTGGCACAGGTTACCATGGTTACATGTCTCTAACCGGAAAAGAGGCTCTCAGGAAGTGACGAGCAGCGCGTCCAAAAACTACATACCGCTGTTTATTGACACAGTATAAGTATGTATAATTACAGTATACAGTTTGGGTCTGAATATGATTTCTGATGCAACAACAGTCCCACACGTAACGCCCCCACAAAGCCACAACCTGCAGGTTTTACACTTCTGTATTTTCTGTACGGATCAAACAAACGAGACGCGAGGTGTTAATAGTTGAGGTTTAGAGGTGCTGGTAGGCACTTAGCTACATTTTCCCCCGGCTTCCAGAAAACCGGCAGATATGAAAGTGGTGGGTGTTTCTGCTCATCTGTGAGTCCCAGCTGTAAAATGTTGAATTTCTATTAAAAATTTGTCACAAGAAACTTGATAAATGTTTACACACTCTGCATAAATATGTACACAGTTTCATAAAACAGAGAAAATAATAACTAAATAATGTGATTTAATACAATTCATGAAGCATTTTATGAGTCCAAACACCACTTTTGTTCATATTTTCGTTCAGTTATCATTTATATAAAATAAAATAAATACATAAATGAAACGCTTAATAATAAAAAACATCCTAGTGACGTGTATTTACATCCAGACATCACACTGCAAACATGACTGGGATGCCACCAGTGAAACCAGTGAGGGTCAACGGCAGGTCAAAGGTCAAAACATCCCTGAGAGGAGGAGGGAGAAGATGAGAAGAACAGAGTGGACAGATAGGAGGAGGACTGAGGAGATAAACGAGAGCAACATGAGGGAGGATGACACACGACACACTGTGTGTGTTCATGAGTTTGTGTTTCTGGTCACATGTTTTTGTGTGTATTGGTGCTGCTGGTCTCTAAATGTGACTGGATGAACTGGTGTGTGTGTTAGACGTCTGTTTTATCTTCTTCTGTATCTGTATTTTAGGTCCAAAGTTTTCATGGTTTATTCCGTAACTCACGTTAAACGATGAAATCTTTTTATTTTGTAAAATGCTGTGCGTACAAATCACCTAAATGATTTATATCAGCATGTAATTAAATATTTCCACGTCCTCATACTGTACTTTTAATCTCTCTCTTTATATTTAGACTGTTCATTTATTTCCCAGCTATTCTTTGCTTTCTTAAAGGGACAGTCCACTCAAAAATGAAAATTCAGTCATTTTCTAGTATCACAGAAAAACAGCGTTACAGTTTTCAGATGGACAAAACCGAAAAAGCCCCATGAAATGCCTCCATTCCGCTCGTCTGGTGTGATCCAAGTCTCCTAACGCCCCGACCTGCCGTTCACTTCCGTTTGCACGTCGTCACACAACACACGCTCCAGTTCAGATGGTGCACACGCACACATGAACGTGGATCCAAGCTGAAGGATCTATCAGCAAGATTTAGGCTCAAAACAGCTGATCAACTTCTCCGGCAGCCTGCAGAGATTTCCCCGAGTCTGAGGAGGAGGGAGCGGAGGGGAGACAACTCGCGTCAACCATAAATCAAATATTAAATAGGATTTTAACCTATTTAATATACAGTTCATAGCTCCAGCTCACTGTTTGGCCTGCAGGTCTAATTTCTGAACGCACACATGCTACAAATTGCTCCTTTAACTCCGCTGAGGTCGTCATTGAGCCGACGTTTTCAGAATAATAAGGAGGAATATTTTTTTTTTCTATCTCATTATTTCTGCTTTTCACGAAAAACATATTTGGATTCGGGCGCATCCCTCGTCTGTCTGTGTGTGTGTGAGTGACAGTGAGAGAGGGAAAGCAACAGACACAAGGCAGCTAACTAAACAACAACAAAAGGACAAAGCTGAGTAAAAGTGCAGCTCTGCTCTAGAAATAGCAAATGGCCTCACAGTGGATAAACCAGATGGGTGGCACACACACACACACACACACACACACACACACACACACACACACACACGCCCACCATGCCAGCCCTCTTGGCCTGGTGTTTGTGTGCAGGTTGTGGTTTGACAGATGAACTGACGATGGTCATTTGAGGAGGATCAGCTCTAAACCAGACTCTACTGTACAGAAATACACACACACACACACACACACACACACACACACACACAGAGGTGAAAATACTCGACTTTAATTAAGAACGTTAAAGTTAAAAACAGTAAACTGCTCTGAACGGAGGGGGATTTTGGGAAACCTTGCGTGTGTGTTTGCGTGTTTGGTTTTACGCCTGAGTGGTCATTTCAGTCGACACGCTGGCGTTTTATACGTCCCCACCGCACGCCGTGCCAGACTGAGCTGTCATTTCTAAACATAAACACTGCAGTATGTAATATACTGTATATACTGCGTGTGTAGGAACGCAGTTATGACACCGCGCATGTGTGTATGTGTGTGTGTGTGTGTGTGCACGTCTTTGGCCGTCTGCTCAGTTTCAAGGACGGGTTAAACACTGCTGTCTTTTTATAGCACCAGCAATTCAGCTAGTATGTGTGTGTGTGTGTGTGTGTGTGTGTGTGTGTGTGTGTTTGTGTGATAGTGAGGAACTTAGTGAATGAGAGAAAGAACTTGTTTGTGTGAAACAAAGTGTAGAAAGATACTTCAGATAGCATCAGTCTGAGCTGTGACAGTGAGAAAACTGGGAGGGAAAAGTGTGTGTGTGTGTGTGTGTGTGTGTGTGTGTGTGTGTGTGTGTGTGTGAGCATGTACACTCCTGCATGTCCTTGGGCCTTCTCAACTCAGCAGCACAGCCCTGCTGTCAGAGCAGTCATAAAAGCATATGAATCAGCCCGTGTGTGTCTTTGCCCGCACACACACACACACACACACACACACACACACACACACACACACATTCGGGAGTATTTTTCCATTCAAGTGTGAAAAAACAGACAGCAGAGAAGAAGATGACTCACCTGACCTGCATTTCACTCATTTCACTCACCCGGGAAACAAACTCTGTTATTCTGTCACTGTTGTTTTGGACACATGCAGACGTCTCCTCTGCAGGATGTAACTCTGGATCATATGGACGATCTGTCGGGTGTTCAGGTGTTTGAGGAGGATATTCTGAGCTCAGTCAAACACAAACTGTGTCTCTGACCTCGTGATGAAGCTGTCACAGATGAATGGTTAGTCTTTAATATCCTAACTCGTAGAGGCGGGACGTAACTAAGTACAAATACTTAGTTACTATCTTTACTCTCTACATTTTAACACAAATATCTGTACTTTCTACTCCTTACATGTTAAAAACAGGCTTGTTACTTTAGTTTGAATGGATCCGAGGAGATTTATTGATTATTTTTATTTTGCATCATCTCACGCCGCCTTCTCAACGTGAAGAATGATTGATGATTTCAACCTAAATGGACAAGAACACAGAGAAAAGATGATTCCTCAGTGTATGCATCAGTGCGTATCATGTCCGAGAGATGTTAAAGACATAACTTGGAGAGACAAAATAAAGAAGAAAAAAGAAAGATGGACAAAAAGCCATAAGAAGATGAAAGCAAAGTAAAAGACTTAACAAGTTAAAAAAGACGTAACAACTTAAACCATGTAAAAGATGTAACAAGATGAAAAAAACATAAAAAACGCAAAAATATATCACAAGAATGACAAGAGGCAAAACAATGCAGAAGGAAATAAACAACATAAAATGTGCAAAAGGCGAAAAACAATATAAAAGCCATAAAAGGACGAAAGGAACGTAAAAGATTCCACCAGTTACATTTACTTTAGCTGAGATATTTTATTAATCACGCTTGAAAGATTTGTTAAAAGTAAAAACATTTGCTGTAGTATTGAGGGCAGGAATTTCTCATGCATGCACACATGCCGCCCTCAGTCTGGCCTCATGCTCCTTAAAAAATTATCTTCCTCATGAATATTTTAGCTTATTGTTTGTAACATATTACTGAAGTTAACTAATGTGACTTTAGTTGCCCTGATTCTCCATCTTCAAATGAGTCCAGTGACTCTGATTCATCCACGTCTAAGCCTGAATTAACTTTTGCAAAGTAAAACTAAGACAGGAGCAAAAGACTCTAAAACAAAAATAAGGAGACAAAACAGGAGAAACGTGACAAAAAGAGTAAATGAAAATAGAAGAAGGACCTGATGTCACAAATACTGATAATTTGTCAAAACCAAAAACTGATTTAGTGAAATAAACAGCTTCATGCATTATTCACAGTATTTAACCCTAAAGTTAAATTCTTTCTTCTCTTTGTTGTCCTTGTTTCCTGGTATTTGACCTTCATGTCTTTAAAAACACCAAAGGACGAGCGGCCTTCCCTCTAATATGATGAAATTCCAGGCCTGGTTGTATCAGAAACCTCCCGTTTCTGTAGCCGCTTTCAGCCTCCAACGTCAAAACTAGCTGAGCAAACAAGTAACTTTCACATGGTCCCTGTCCTCCTGTGTTACTCTGTAGCAGCACGAGTGTTGAATAAAACTGTTTCAACAGTTATCACCCAGAAGAACATAGTGTTTCACTCCTGTCTGCTCATGTATCCATGCTGTAGTGACGAGCACACTAACATTTATTTGTTGCCTTGTCTTGCTAAAACTCTCTCGTTGGTCAGTTTAGGTTTCAGGACTGCAGAGTGGAGAGAAAAACATATAAATGTTTTACAGTCAAAATGCTGTTGCATGTGCAGGATACAATTCCTCCCCATGTTTTGATTTATTCGTGTGCATGAGATACAGTTTGTTCCCACATTTCTGCACACGAGATAAGTGTATGCAGAGAGCCAGCACAACAGAGCAGCCTATGTAACGCATAGTTAGGCTATCAAAAGCAGTTCCCATGAATTAATCAAAGCGTGGGAACGAACTGTATCTCAATAGGATTTACAGCACTTCATGCAGTAAAACGTAGCCTTGATATATATGTTTTTTCTCTCTATGGCCACTCATAAGCTTGCTACTGGAGCTAAACAATTTTCAAGACAACTCACCAGATGATGATGATGTTTTCTCTAATACCGTTTGCACCATATGCAGGTGTATTAAATGCTAGAAACAGCTGATTTACTTTATTTATTTCTCCCACATGCATTAAAAGTCTCTGTGTGTTCAGCTCTCAGTGTTTTTGTCGCTTCTGACTGAATCTCTGTGGTTTGAAGTTTAGTTTCTCTCCTGCGTTGCTGTTTGTACTTTCAGGAATCTGCTTTATTTTACTGTTTCATATTTCCTGAGTTTTCTGTTTCATTAAACATCTACAAACATGTTTGCAGGTGTTGGTGTGTTTTTTGTTCTCTGTAAATGTTTCAGAAGCTAATGCTGCAAGTGTGCTTCTGGATTAGTTTTTCACAGCAGACACTTTGGACGTGTCGAGGCAAGAAAAGCACAGGTGAAATTAATAATAAGGCTAATAATAACAATAATGATGATGTGTTCTTTGTTACTGAATGTCCCAGTAAGCCGTGGCAGCCAGCCAGCACTCACAGTATTTATCTTTAATAAGAGCCCTTATTAAATAATGGAATGCAGCCATTGTTAATGTTATAACTCAGTTCACACCTGTGTTTGATTGTTTCATCTGCTGTGACGAGCCAGAACGACTGCTGCTGACTTTATTACTGTCAGTGTTGTCAGACTGTTCATGTTTTCCAGCCTGATATCAGCTCAAAATCAGCTCAAATTGATTAAAAAAACGTGTAAAAGTGTACACAAGTGGGCTAGAACACAGTTAGAAGGTTCAGTGCAACTATATGTCCTCTTCCCCTCACCGCTG
>JAJHUR010129837.1:782-18636 GCA_027495735.1 Lutjanus campechanus | reverse complement strand
GACCATAAGTCAAGATTTCATATGCTAATTATGACAAAGCTTCACACAAATATCTAATAGAGAAAAAATGATTAAGCGATGACACTTTATATCCAAAAGGTAAAAGGTCACCTTCACTGTGACATCATAATGATCTGTAAAAACACTTGAAGCTCTCTACAGCCCAATCCCACTGTCTCCCCTACAGTCCCCACAGACTTCAGCTGATGTCAGCTGGTAGTGTTTGAGTGCAAGAGGCTGCAAGGGTTTGAAGTGTTATAAACAGGAATGAAATAGCACTTCAGTGACATCTTCTCAAACCGTATCTCAACTTCTCCCGTATCTTGCCAACTTCGGTTTTATAATTAGCATTTATCTTCATTGTCTGAGGTTTTAATTCATTTCATGTTTGTATTATTTTAATTACCTGATTAATTTGCTTCAGTCAAATGAAATGTATTGATCCTGTTCAACCATGTAAAGCCCTGAAATAATCAATTACTTGTTTTTGTCAAAATAGCATCATACACTTACATATAAAGTTTGTTTTTTTCTTGTACAGCTACAGCTGCTCCTCCCTTGTTTGTTTACAGCTCTTAAACGCTTCAGGGCTTGTTTAACATTACAGCGCTATGAACTGTGGGTAATTCCCTCAGGCAAAGAAGAAATGCAGAAATGCAGACTAAGGGAGAGTGTGCATAAAGAGCTCAAAAACTCTGTGAGAGAGTCCTTGTGGACTAACGATTTCACAGTGAGACAGCCCTAAACTCTTTTATTTTTATTACTTATCAGGAGCACGCCTCAAAGTCTGCGAGGGTGGACATTGGGACGGGGCCCATCAGTCCTCTGTAAAAATAGTCTCTAGGTGAAGACAGCATCTTTCTCGCTGGTAGTTAATCACTGGAATCATACATGAGAATACAGGGATAACTAACATTAACTAACATTAGATGAACCTGGATGGACATAGATGTAAACTGCAATTTGACTGGTTGGCGGAGGCCTACAACTGTGAGGTGGTAATTCTAGTTGGTATAAAAAGAAAAGACTTTTTTGGCCGATCAGGCTGTAGAATTAGAGGGGAAACACTGCACACAGACAGACACACACAGAGCAGACGGCAGAGAAGAGGCAGAGAAGTACAAAAGTGATATTTCCTCCTACTTTGTCCGCACTAATAGTAAAGTGTTACATGCTGTCAAGATAATGTTGTCATAGAAACAAAACCCACGTGCAGCGTTTCTGTCTCTCACTTCACAAGCGCTTCATCCCTGTGCTCTCTGTCTGCTTTTCTGCCAGAGAAAAACTCTATGCGGACACAAGTTCTTTACTCATTTGATTATGTCGTAAAATTTGACAACAGACATTCGGCTTCTTTCTAGCACAGCTGGTTTTTGCAGTGAAACGATTCAAAACTTCTATTGAGAAGCTTCAAATGTTCTTAAATATGAAGCAAAAAAAATCTTTCAGTTCTTCTAGAGTTCTTAAAACTTATAAATCCAGCCATTTAAAGGCCATAATGGGCCTTAAAACTAGAAAAAAAGGCCAGATTTTTCACTTATTTAAGAAATATTTACTTGAAATAGAATATTTTGGTCTCTTTGTTGACCTGATTTTAAGAATCTATGCCTTAAACTGAGATTAATAATTAGCAATCACCTATCTGTTTTCAAATGGGTCATGTTAAACTATTAAGTGTTGATGAGTTGTGCAGTTTTTGTTTGTATTTTGCTGTACATGTGTTGTGTTGACCAGACCATGGTACTCTTAATAATTTGAAATGTGCGGCAGGTTCTGATGCAGCCAGTCGCTGACAATGAATAAAAAATTAATTTAATTTTAAGTTTAATTTAAACTTTAATTGGTGTCATTTCAAATTGAAAAGATTTGGAAGTGGTCTTGCTCTTAAAACAGGAAAAACTATCTTTCTTTGCAGGGACCTTATGCAAACCGTTGTTGTAGTTTGTTTTTTGGTTAAATATAGCTCAATATTATCTTATTAAGACAAAGTTTGATATGTTTTCCTATAATGAGTTAACTTTCCTGATGCAAAACTTGCTTGACACGATTAGTTTTCTTTTTAGGAAAAAATAAAAGGCCCAAAAGGCTTCTTTTTTTTTGCAGTGCACAATCTAATAATATTGTCAAATGTGAATATCCTGCCTCCTGATTTTGGTGTGTGTCTGTGTTGTGACAAACAGAGTGTGTAGGATTAGTGTGCCGGCTGTTTTTCCTCAGGTTTGGGCCTGTTGGTGACATGGCTGTCTGACCCTGACAACCTGAACCAGCTGGTTGTGAGCCAGCTCGACAGCGTGACACCTAAAGGCTCTGTGGAGGAGCTGTGTGGATCAGACCTGGATCAAACCTCTCTGGCTTCACAGGAGGGCGAAGGCGAGCACGAGGGCAGTGAAGTGTGAGTGACTGTCATCTTTTGCACCCCGCCGGCGTGACCTAGTCACAGTGAGCCTCAAAGCAACGACTGCAGGAGCCACCTTCTGTGTTTGAAATTGGAACTGACCTGCTTTTGATTTTTTCTTTTTTGGATTTCTAGGAGCTTGGAGGGAGCAGGGATATCGACCAGCAGCAGGAGGAAGTCCAAAAGGAAAGGTGCGTTTAGTGATTGTTGTAATTAAAAAGCTTTTAACTGTCGGAGCAGCGCATGTGATTCTAACCTGGTTTTCAGCTCTGAGTGAGAAATCATTTCAGACGAGATAGAGGTAGAGACTTGCAGGAGGCAGATGGAGTAGTTTGTGGGTGTGAAGAGAATAGAAGACTGCTTACATAACGTCCTGGACAACAGTTTGATGAATAGCAATGTGTTATCAGCTACGTGACATTTTAATTTTCTTAACCAGCCTGCCTTTTAGCACATAATTAATCCCCTGTTTCTTTTGTTTGTTGGTCCAGGCAGCTAATTACACAAACGACAAGCTGAATGGCAAATCATTTCTGCGCTATCCTCAAGCAACTTCTGTCTCTCCACATTGCAAACAATCCGACAGTATGATTACTGAATAAGAATTGATTATGCCACGATAATGAACCATCTGATATGATGAATATGTGTATTCTCGCAGTCCTCTGAAAAAACACACCAGAATTTGTCATAATCTGCAGGAATAATTTAAGTTTGATAGGATGTTCATTAATTGTTAGGCTATCACATTAATTATAACATTGAAAGTCTGATTAGTAATTATGCTAACAGTACTTACATGCCTAATGAAATGTGGTTGATTAATGAAACATGGATTATATCTGGAGAATTGTTTTTCTCACAAAATTTCCAACCAGAGTGATGCTCAAAAGGTGTCACTCTCCCTCACAGTGCAGAAAAACAAGTGCAGATTTACAGTCAAATTGCTGTTAAGGTGAAGATCAAGGTCAGTGTAGACTGTTTTGCTATTCTCTTCATGTACGACACCCAGTATATCTGAAAGGGAAATTGTCTTTTCTGTGCTATGGTGCACACCAGGGGTTCCAAAACTTTGTCAGCTCAAGACCAAAAATAAAGGTTGTTGGTGTCTCCACAGATCCAAACTTACAGAAACACATCACGAATTGCCATAACATCATCAACATTTATTCTGTTCTGTTCTGATGAAGAACCCAACAAACCATGAATTTAAAATGTGTGTAATCAAATTTGCTGAAGGTCATGTTCAGTTTTCGCCACCTCACAACAAACTTGCACTGTCCACTGAAAAGCTAGAGGGCTTTTAATTTGAAACAGATACAGGAAGTGTTGATTTTGTACTAACAGCATAAGGGCACAGTCACACATGCGCAAATGCAGTGGAGTGACTATTACAGACGGTCAACCACACACACTTCTTCACAAAAAGTAGATGCCGTACCTGTCAACGTTGGGATTTTAAAATAAGGGAAATTTTCTGGTGCCACACCCTCAGGTGTCCGGCCACCACTACCACTGTCCACATACCCCATACGTCTAGACAAGGGTACATGCAATGAATTCTAAAATCACGAATGGACAAACACTTGCTCTAAATATTAGTGCAACAACAATTGGGTTAACTGGTTCCGACTTTAAGTAAGTCATTTGGGTGTGCTTATAGTTGGCAGATTTGTAATGCTTTTCCCATCATGCCTAGTGCTGGATGGGATAGTTTGTTAAGTTTGCTGTTTTATGTTCTAAAATGCACATGTCACTTTTTGTTAGTGTTTGTAATGAGTCAAAACATGGTTGTTTATGTTGGTGGCCTAATGCCCGGGCCGTGAGAGCAGTGAGTGTGCGTCACGGTCTGTGTGGACACCACAGGCGTGCAAGTGGCAGCATTTCAGCATGGTAGCAGTCACGCACAGGTACATGGTACCTCGATCAACTTTCTCCCTTTCCAGTAAAAGTGTCATATGTGACAGTTTAAGTTGGCTGGTGTTAGCAAAATAGTAACTCGCTAGCTAGTGCTAGCAAAATGCTGGCTATCTGGCTCGCTAATGATTGATTGGGATTAACTGGCTAGTTAGCTAGCAATTTTGCTAACACTAGCTAACTCAAGATGCGAATTTATGTTGCTTTTACAGGTCCCTCAGCAACATCTTTTAACCATCTTGAGAATTTGTTCTTCTTTTTAACATTGTCAAGCCTAACACATAGTATATCAAAGTAAAGAAAATGGAAAAGAAGAAAGTTGACTGAAGTACCAAGCTTGCTCAAAAGTCCTTGGAGCGTAGATTGAAAAGGCGTGAATGTAATTTTGTGCTGGTTTATTGTTTTAACCATTAGTAAGGTGGCTGTTAGATTTATTGACCCCAGCTGTGTTTTGCTACTGTGTTTTAGAGTTGTTGTTCCCTGTTTTTAATATAAGTTAATGATTGGCGATGCTTTTGTGTCGCTCCTTCTGGGCTGCTTGCCACAATGTGACCACTTAAACTTACCAAAAAAAGGGAATTAGCAATTAAGGCCCGTTAGTTCTGCAGTTGAGGTAAATAAAGACACTATATGAGGAAATAAGGTACACATGCCAATTGGTGAACCAATAAAAATGGGTCATGACCCTGAGTTTGGGACACACTGGTATGAACAAACAAGAAAACTGGTGCAAGAAACCAAAGAGGTCAAATACTGACCCTCACTGACGCATACATACTACTTTTAATATGTGTTTGTTGCAACTCTCAGCTAACAAATTAAAAGAGGGATGGTCCAAATTTGTGGACAAGATGAAGTCCAAGAAGGCCAAGAAGAAGAAGATGAAGAAGATGGAGCAGGAGCTGGTGATGAGGATCATGGCGATCCAAGGGGACGTGTCAGATGATGACGTCAGCAGCAGGGAGGGCTCCATTCACAGCCAGCAGGACTCTGACAGGGTGAATCTGCTGCACATAACATAATATATTCAACTGAGGGGAACAGTTTGTGAAGCATGACAGATTCATTGTTGTTGTTGTTTTTTGTTTTTTTTTGGGACAAACACCATCAGGAGGACAGCGATCTGGAGAACTACCTGACAAGCGTCCAAGAGGACATGATGGAATTCAAGCTGTCGTATGAGATGTGGCGCGTCGGCTGCTGGGCTGTCAGCATCCCTCATGTGAGTTATAAATATCAGTGACAGTGTGGAATGTCCTGGAGGCTTGTTATCTGTCTGCTGAGGCTCTGTAAGAGCTTGTCCTTGGATGGTATGTTAATATTTGAGCTACAGTTTGACGAGGAGTTTACTGTGTTATAGGTCGAGTGCGATGATGAGCAGCTGATCTTCGCTGTCCACCTGGAGGAGAAGGACAGCCCCGAGAACCTACAGTGGGACATCAGGAAGACCTACATGGATGTTATACACTTCCGCAACAGATGGCAGGTAAAAGGCTTCTTAAAGGAATACTTTGGCTCTTTTGAAGAGGGGTTGTTATGAGGTATTTATCCTCAGTAGATGACAGCTGACACACTCCCAGTTTGAAGAAGAATGTACTTGCTGTGGACAGGATCAGCAGCAAAATGTTTTTAGCCACCTAAGAAAAGTCATATTTATTTCCAAAAGCACTATTAGGGAAAGTCAACTATCGCTCTTTCCAAATCAACCAGACTCCATTTGTGAAGTAATTTTAACCTTGCAGAACACAGGAGTTGCTGTGCCTTTTGTGTTTTAAAAGGTTAGTTAGGATTGACCAAAGTCACACAGTAACACAAACAAGCTAACAGACTGAGGCAGTGGTAGGCCAGCAACTCCTTGTTCTGTGAAGTAAAATTACTGTTTTTGTCTGGCTGAGCGAGATAGAGCGATATTTGGTTTATATTACAGTGGTTTCCCATCAGAAAAGGTTGTTTGACAGTAAGATAAAGTGGTGAAAATATTCTAAATATAGTGTATACTGACATTTCTTTTCCTACAGTGGTACTCCTGCTGCTTGTCCAAACTGGGACCGCTATGCACTGCATGTAATACACTGACTCTTGTTGCTGACTAGTCAAGTCTAGTGCTTTTACTCACAAGTATCTGATATTAGCCCCAACTTGGAGTGTGTCAGAGGGAGACTGGACTGGTTTTCAATAATGTAGAGAAAGCCAGAAAGTGGGTTAGCTTCCAAAGTAGCAGGCTGCGGTCCAGGCCTCAACAGCGCTGGTCCCTGCTCCTATAAGCGGCTGGCTCTGTCTTGTTTCTTCAGTTTAAGTTGGTGATTGATGGATCCCGAAATAAGAGAGCTGGCTCTCAAGCAAAAGACTTTCAGCTGGAAGGTGATGAAGTTGTAGTGTCCTCAGCGGAGCTTTTAGAAACTGGCATCTCTATGACACTTAATCAGCCATCGTGTGCTCACACACACACACACACACACACACACACACACCTGAAGCTCGACACATAATTAACTACTCCAGGAGAAAAAGAGGAACTATAACCGCTCTATCACTCTTAACACAAAGTACCTTATAAAACCACACATGAAAAAAACATACTTCCCTTTAACATTATAACCTTTATGAAGGTTATAAAGGTGACTGAAAGAGGATCTTCTGGTCGTCAGGATTTGTCCCTTTAACCTCTTTGTGTTTACTCCTTATTGTCTATTCAGCATGAGCCAGAGGGGGAAACCCTGTTATGAAAACAAACCACAACTTTTGTTTCACAAGTGTGGAATTCAAGTTATGTACACCACAAGATTTAATTACAATCATATGGGATACAGAGTAAAAACTTCTGTCAAAAGACAAAAGTGCTGTTTAGAGTTATTGCAATTTTGTGTTTTTCATTTGCATTTTTATTTTAATTGCATTTTTTTATTTTTTGTTTTCAATTCAGTTTAATTTCAATTAGTCTGCAGAGTGGGTTTTCTCATTTCAGATTAATTTTCATTGTTTAAAAAGCTTTAGTTTTTTATTAGTTTCCATATTAGTTTTACATTGTAGTTTATTTAAAAATGTTATAATATGGGAGTATTTGTACAATCCAACACAAACAGGACAATGAAGACAATTTACTTATAGACATGAATGCATCACTGTCTCAATAAATATGTGCACCAATGTCTCCTTATGCTTGTTGTGGAGACAAATATTGAACAAATTTTAGTTTAACTTCATGTTGCACAATTTAGAAAAATGCACAAAAATGGCAAAGATGACAATAATATACATTGCAGGGAGGGGCAAAAACACAGAGGGCTAATTTGAAGTCTCCACCTAAATAAGGTCAAAGTTATTGAGAACACAAAATTAACGTATTAACGTAGTGATTGCAAACTAATATTAGCAAAATATGTATGGTAGCAACAACGATGATAATAATTTAAACACAGAAAAAAATGAGTAAGACTAAAACTAAAAACATTCCGCACACAATAATAGCTTCAGTTTGTTTTTGTTTCGTTAAGTCTAGTTTTTATTTTTAATATAGTGGTGATTGTCCTCGTTTGCTTGTATAGGTCATATAGAGGCATCAGTGTTAAATTGAGACCGTTTCATAACAGTTAAAAATCTTTCTAGCAGGTTTAACTGTAATAACCTTGTTACTGCTTAGTCTTGACGCTTTCTTCTCATAAAGCATTATTTAGTTTTGCCCTTTTTTGCCATTCTTCAGGACTCAACCATTTTGCCAACTGTCCTGGTGCTGGAGGAGTCGGAGGTCAACAATGAGGTCAAAGAAGAAGCCAGAATATCAGTGGAGCACTTCCTGCAGGTGAAAGACGCCAGGAGAACTTGCACGTGTTGATGGATAAACAGCAGGAAATCTTCCTGACTCAACATTTTCTTTTTTTTTTTCCAGGAATTAGTGTCTGATAATCTGATCGGCCATACTCAACCGGTTTTTCAGTTCCTCTGCCCACTCGACAAACTGCTGAATGAGGAGGAGCATTATGGAGGCGTGTGGGGCATTCTGAGTGGTTTGGCGTACTTCCTGACTCCAGGACATGAGGAAGAAGAGGTAAACCTTCACATATCTGCTTTTCGTCAAGTTGTCATCTCAGAGAATGATTCTTACCTTTGTATTTTTGGCCATCATTCCTACCTGTAATCCTAAGATTGTACTTACCAAGTTGAAAATTCTTCTGATGGGGCGAGAACACTGTGACATGATCAGAAAAAAACTCTTTGATGAGACAAACTTATTTGTAAGGGAGAACAAAGGCGGATGGTGAAATTATTATTCAAACTCTCCAGTGTAAACATCCGTGACAGTTGACCTACTTAACGTGGCTGTGCGCAAATGCAGTCTCCCTGTGCAGGGGGGGAAATTTACTGACATCACTCACTTTTGGTTTCCATTCCAAAGAAAGTGTTGGCCAGTTCACAGCTCGTCTGTCTGCTCATATTTCTACCCTGTTGAGATTTGTTGGTGTCACAAAGTACAAAGTGCTCTCCAGAGACCGTATAAAAAAAACATTCACAAATACAAGCACAATATTAAAAGACCACAAAATTTACAAATAAATTTGCACATGAATCACCCTAAAGGTAGAACAAGTATTAAACAACTGTCAAAATAAATTTAAAATCAGGTGGTTGCACAACAGAGCTGTGTTATGTAAGCAAATCAGACTAGTTGTTAAGTGAAAAGTATGTAAAATGTGTTTTAAACAGGATTTAACAGAAAAAACATGTCAGCAGATCAAATACTAACTGGAAGGCTGCTCCAAACCTGAGGTGCCAGTACTGCAAACACTCGAACACCACTTGACCTTAACCAGAGGGGTGTACTATGAAGCAGGATTACCATGGTAACTTATGCTGAACTCATAACCTGGCCCGGAGCAGGTTATGTTCAGAGTTTTTTGTTTAAATTGGCTGTCAGAAGCACCACTCTTGTACTAATAAAATTTAATAGAACTACTAATGAAATATACTTTATGAGCAATATTGATTCTCAGCTGATGAAAGACGTATATTCAAACCTGTTGATCATGCTTTAGTAATGCCGCTGAACGAAGCCGTCTAATGTAGTTGCAGATGCGCAAACTTAATGAATTGTGTTGCCATGGGAACCTCGATTGGTGATGCAGAAAATCATTTTTTCCCATTTGCTTCAGGTCATACTTTATAACATCCATTAACACTTTAAATTTTACACAGCAGATCATCCACACACTAAAAGAATGATGAAGCAACTACAGACCAATTTGAATCATGTTTTTTTGTTTTGTTTGTTTGTTTGTTTGTTTGATCCTGATGTGGCCAAAAGCTAAAGTGATTTCCACGTATCCTTCATTACTGGACACTATCAAACCTAAATGCACTTCTTAAGTATCATGTTTGAATAAACTGTATCAAGTTTATTATGCAGCTGTCATGTTAGAAATAAACGGCAAACATTAAGAGTGCATGAAGTCCATTAGTAGTAATTTTCAGCAAGCAACAGTGTTGCTGTTTGCTGTAATGTATTTTTCATAGCTCTCCATTATAATAACAATCTTGAATGAAGTAGGCATCACACGGTGCAGAAGAAGAGTTAAATGATGCACCGATTGCCCCTTTATATGTGAACATGCACAGAGACTGAGGATGAAAGCCTGGGTTAAGAAAGCTGATAACCACCATCTTTATACCCGTTATATCTCTGACTGGGGTTGTAGGTTTTTTGTCAAGCCAGCTCATGCAAAGAAAGCCTGGTTATGTTGCGCTTCCTTTGTAGTATAGCCCTCTGGACTCTGGAACAGGTAGCAGGCTTAATTCAGTGGATCTGAGAGGCTCTTTTGGACAGTAAGGAGTTAAGGGTTCTCTGATGTACTTTGGCGCTTGGCCATTCCAAGCCTTGTAAGTAAGCCTTATGAGTAAGATTTTAAAATAGATTCTTAAGAAAATTGGTAACCAGTACAAGCAGGCTAAAACTAGGGGGATATGAGAAAAGTGTTGGGCAGTCTTTCATTACACCTTTCCTGCATAATAAATGCATACATCTTTCAAACTCTGCATCACCTTTTTGTAAAAATAGTGAAGAGGTGAAAATGAGATGTTCACGTGCTGTATAGTACTGCTTGTAATAAGTAAACTAAACTTCATGTTTAAAATAGGTGGAGTCAGACACAAGTAGGTTTGTTTAGTTGCTGGTGTCACTTTGTATTAAAAAGGCCGCTGCCTCGGGGTCAGCTGTCATAACCTGATTGTTTTGTTTTCCTTTGCAGAGCTCCAGCCCTCAGACAGAAGCCCCAAAAGAAATCTTAACGCCATCATTACATCCAGTATCATCCGCCCTGCCTTTAGGAAATCCTGGCACCTCCAACGGGAAGGGCAACCTTCCAGGGGCTACAATCCCAACTATTGTTATCTCGCAATGTGATCCTCCTTCAGAACCACCGGAGGAACCAGAAACTGAAAAGGAGCCACAGCCTGCAAACGAGAACTGCTCCCAGGACAAAACAGAAGACTCTGATAATCCATTAACCTCTCACTTTAAGATGATTTTCAAAGGACTGACCCGGTCCAGGTCCCAAGAGTCTCTGGTCTCAACGAAATCAACGGGTGATGAAGACCCACCTGATTCAGACTCCACGTCACACTGCAGCCAGAACGGAGGCGTGCAGGGGGAAAGTGCAGAAGGTCCGTCATGGCTTCATTTCAGCGCACGGTCACATAAAAAGGAGAAAATATGTTTCAAGATGTCAGGTGGAGCAAACAAGACCAAAGGGAAGGACCAGGGCACTCTGCCAAGAGGGGAGGACTCCCAGTGTCAGAAGAGTCAAGTCAACTGGGAGCAGATGGAGGCGACTAAAGCCATATTTGATCTGCTGAAGGAAATATCAGGTTTGTTCACTGTTCATAACATTAAGAGCTTCAGGACAGGATCATACCAGTGTTTTTGTGTGTGGTCGTCCAAATCCTGTGTACTTCACTGCCAACATTTTTAAAGCATGGTGCAGCTTTTTAGATTAATTAACGCATGTTTCCTGAAGTCTAGACTGCCACTTGTTTTAGTTCATTCCAGTACTATCAACCTGTAGAGACCTGACAAAGCTAATCCTTTGCAGTCTGCTTTATTAATCATCCTGCGGTATTTTAAGGTGAAAGTATGGCCTGTTTTGATAAGTCTTTTGGGTGGTGCATTCATGTGCTTTTGACAAGCTCAAGTTTGAGAGTTGGCAGCCAAACAGCATCGTATTATTCACAGGCGATGTTGTCAAGAATGTAATGTGAAGACAGACACTCAGCAGACATTGATGTCATCAAAAAGATGTGGTTAATTTGGTAACTTTGTGCACTGAAAGGTTTGTCTTTGTAGATGCCTTGTCATGCAGGTTGTAGCATGGGTGAAATATGACAGCCGCCCTGCTAATGGTTATAACTAAACCAGCACAAAACAGCATAACCACATAAATAAACACCATGTGCTTCACAGACACATTACAAACACAAACAACGATTAACATTTCCTTTTTGGAACATAAAATGATCAAACCTAAGACACTAATCAATCCAGCAATGCATGAAGGGAAACGTGGGTTGTTTTAATCTCGGCTACATTAGAAACCAGAGCAGATAGTCAGAAAGTAGAACACTCTGCTCCACTTAGGTTGCAAAATGTAGATAAAAATATTATTCAGTGCCTTTTTATGTGACATTAACCTTGCATTTGTGTGTATATTGTTGAAAAAATAGATTTGAAGTGTAAATAAGCACTTCAGTTCATGTTATGGTTGCACTTGTGTGAGATGTACAGCAAACCTGCACAGAGCCTGCAGACAGACTAAAATGAAGAGCATATCTATTGTGTAAGACGTGCAACACCCTCCAATGTGCAATATGGGTTGTAATTTGGGGGGATTTGCAGGCGTTCAATGATTTGCAACTTCAAAAAGTGTGGGATGGGGCCATAAAATGGAGGAGGCCATAGCCTATTGGACTCCCTATTTCTGGTGCCCAATAACACAACCTTGACAAAAAATAACCTTCACTGTAGTGCCGTACCAAGGCTTTGTTTGCCTCTGTGTCACTTGTGCGGCCCATGTTTTGTTGGTCTATGTCAAGCCTGCTCTAAAGTTGCTGCTGCTGCTTCCTCCTGTGGGTTCCTGTGCTGTGTGCCTGCCTCTCCCTCTCTCTCACCCCCCTTGGACTTTTTCCCTCTGCTGCCTCGGTCATCTCTCAGATCAACGTCGCTCTGACAGAGACCGCAGCTTCAGCGAGAGCTGGAGACAAACTGACAAAACACCAGCAGCTTGTGAGACACAGAGGCAGCCAGCAGGTCAATGAGGAGGAGCAGGCACCTGCCTCCCCCCCACAACATCATAGGGATGCTTAGAAAAATATCAAATAAGTACTTTGAAGCTTCAAATCCCAAAAAGCTATTTGGGACAGCCCTGCTTTGCTGTGATTAATGATCTACCTCAGTGATTCCCAACCTTTCTTCCTTGGACCTCCACCCACTTGTATCTAAGAAAAGCTGAGCTCAAGTATAAGCTTAACATTTTTTTCTTTTAACAGCCCGACAGAGTAGGTTTATACACACTGATCCTTAACAAAAGAATAATAATGATTTATTACCACAGAGCTCAAGAGATCACAGAGGTGTGGCTAAAGGGCAAAAAATATCCTCTGAAATAGTTTCATGTACAGGACTTTTGATAAAATGTGATTTTAGTTAACATGTGCAAATCTAATTTTGACACCTTCAGAGCAGTCAAAGCATTGGGGACCCCCTGTGATTTTTCCTGACCCCAGGCTGTGAACCGATTATCTATATCAAGCGAAATTCAAACAGTTCTGTATAGTACTGAAATACACTGAAACCAGTGGCTCACTGGAATGTGTGAAGAAAGTGTTTAATAATATAAACAGCTGTCAGGCTTTAGAACATCGTTGGCAGCCTTGTTAAACCCACAGTGATCAATATTTTTAATACTGACATTGAATCAAATCACTGTTCCGTTAAAAGGTCTCTAACAGGGCCAAGATAATGGATAATTAACAACTCGGGTCTAGTCAGTTTTATCTATGTAGACAAGACATTTGCCTTGGAGGGAAAGGGCTTAAGCGTCCATATAAAATACAACACCCTCAATCCTCAGACCCTTGATTTGGGTATGGAAACACACTTTAACGCCCAACTATGCAGCTACAGAGCTTTGTAGCCTTTTTATCTTTAGTTTTACACTTGCACATTTTTGGATCTCAGCTCAGCTAATCTTATCTACCCCTGTAAGCTGTACTCAGGGCTTATTAGGCACCATCCCTGATTTCTGGATGTTTTAAATAAAACTTAATTCAAGTCATTGTACACATTTCCTCTAGGACAATGTTACAGGCTCAGTTTTTTCTTGCTTTAATCCCTGTATTACAAGTAAGCACAAAATATTTGTGATAAATAAGCTAAAACCTGCAAAAGCACTGATCTGGACTTTTTTTTAGGATGCTTTTGAAGATAAACTCTTCTATTCTGTCTATCTTAACAGGGAACTCCATCCTCATAAACATATTTGATGCCATTTTGAAGCCTGTTATGCCCATCTTGAAAAAGTAAGTTTGGTGCTGATGTTCAACCCTTACAGATTTTTCTAGAGTAATTGGATCCTTGCCTATTAATGACTTCTGGTTGCGCTGTGTTCTTCTCCAGGAAAGTGAACTCTTTCCTAAACAAGATGAACCCGACAGAAGTGCAGATGGCCTCGTACATCGACACTATGCGCGACAAGCAGTGGCCAGAGCTTCAACCAGCAGCTCCTCCTCCCCCTCGCACAGAGGAGGAGAAGAACGAGACCAGGGAGAGAGCGCACAACCTAATCAATGCCAGATGTAGGCTACACCCTTCCACACTAGCAGGAAATACCCAGGTTTTGTGGCAGCTGATATTCTATCTTGAATGTATTTTTATGTTCTCTCTGCAGATTCTAACTATCTCGTCCTGAAGAAGACGGACATGGAGTCTGTTTTTAATCTTTTCCAGGACAGTGAAGAAAATAAAACCCTGGTATATGTGAGTATGGCAACATGTACTTTCTGTCACCGTTCTTCGTTTATTATATCTAAATTTCAAGATTTATTTAACGTGGAAATGCACAACTTTTTTGTTTTAACTTATCATTGTGAAGTAAATGTTGATTGCACAGTGTAACGGCTATAGAATAATGACACCATGCACAGCTTTTAACGTGATTATTAGCACAACAGAGATGTGGTCAGGACTGAGGTGCTTGCTCTGAGGTCCATAAGCATCATTGAAGTGCTAATAATCATGTTAAAGATCACCCTCGAGTGTAATATTGCGAGTCACAACAGGTCATAGACAAACTAAAAGATATAATCAAGATTGATTCATTGATTCATTGTGTTTGCTAGTGTTATTTCCCT
Source organism: Lutjanus campechanus (assembly GCA_027495735.1). NCBI lineage: Eukaryota > Metazoa > Chordata > Actinopteri > Lutjaniformes > Lutjanidae > Lutjanus > Lutjanus campechanus. Next base: position 3,929 of record JAJHUR010129837.1, on the reverse strand, counting down.
GGAAGCACACAGGGCGGGACTAATAACTGGAAAACAATCAGCCATGTTGGTGGAACTCCTATGTAATGAAACCTAATTTACTACTCCAGCAAGTAGGCTGGCCCTTAGTAATGACCAGCAACAAAAACGATATCTAGTCCCTGTTAAGTCAGCAGCCAACTTGAATTAACGTTAATACTTTGTAGAGATAATGAGATCTACCAAACTGAATAATCACCTCACATACAAACACAAAACTGCTCTGTTAACTCGATCTTGCCGTAACTAAGATATCTACTGCAAAAAAACTAATTTTACATGGACAGTTTCCGCTACTACATCCACAAACATCACATGTATTTTTAAGCTAATAGCGCCTGTCAAAGACTCACCGGGCACAGCTGATCGAGGATGCTGAACAGAGTTGGAGCGTTGTCAAGTCCAAAATTAAAATGTATTGAAAAAAAAGATAGATTTCCAGAATTCCCATATTCCATGTTTATTGGCATTTATTCTTTAAAATTCCTCTGTGGTCAGAAAACATTTGCTCTCCAGCTTGTCACACACAAAGAAGGCAGCACCTGTATTAAAGGGACAGTCTGCAGCAATCAAACAGCACCATAAACTATATTCATCAAGGAAAGTGTATTTAATTATTCTAAAAATGTTACTTAAACTGCTATAAGAAATAGTCTAACATGAGGTCATTATAGGCCCGTTGTGGTTTGTGATTTACTTTCATGAATAAAATAATCCTTCTTGAGCACGTTCTGAATGACTCGTTAACCAATCAGATCACTTGGTCAGAACTAGCTCTTGTATAATTACACTTTACCCCTTCAGTGATCATACTACTTTCTTCTCTCCTATTTTCAAAGTGATTGATCATTTCTAAACAGAGCTAGACTCTGTTTCTGAAAAAAAAAAACCAAAGTGATCTGCTGTTGTGTTGAAGTGTTTTTCCCCGTGAGACGGTGTTTCCATGGCGATGCCCTCTGTGGTTGAAGGGTAGGTTTTGGTCGGGTGTAGCAGAGTAAGATAAGGGGAAACGCATATCGGGGAAACAGATTTCGACACAACAGCTGTTGTCCTTGCCACAGTTGCACAATAATCATACTACCTGTAAATTCTAGGTTGCTGAAAAGTTGTGTGTTTCCACTTTAATTTAGCATTCATATCTTGTTCTGATTTTGTTGCCTTATCTTTCATAACAGATGCTCCTGTCCTTCTTATTGAGGGAATTTTTTCCCAATGAGCATTCCCTACATGTGAGCGCTGCTGCCCTGCAGAAGGTGACCAACTCCACCAACTGATCTGTGAACCTTGATTGTCTTTTTAATGGTACTTTTCTAACGTTTTTAGAAGATGAAATTATTTATTAAACATCTTAAAATGCCTTAAAATATTTGTGACATTTTCTGTATTGATGCCAGACACTCCTTTATGATGTCATTTTTTACCTCAAACATACTGTGAACATTTTGTGATTTTCCTTTGTTTTTTATTTTGTATAGTTGAACTGTAGTGAATTCTGAAATATTCTTTGTGGGAGCCGGCTTTGCATATTGTACTTTTATTGTTAAACAAGGAGAAGAAAGTAAACTAAATTTCATATTTCCAGTTTGAAGTTCACCTTTCACTTTTTAATGTAAAATAATTTAGATTTTCTAAAATATTTTGTGTCACTTTGAGCACTTGTGTATGGTGAGAGTGTTGGTATGCTGATTAATTAAGCCTGAAGTTTTATATAATAGACTGACTCACAATGACTAATCACCTAAATCCAAAAACCAATATCAAGGAAACTTGAAATAGTGTTAATGTAAATACCTTGAATTTATTCCAAATAAAATATTTTAATAAAAAGTTTTATCAGTTATATTCTGACTGTGTGTATTTTAGTGAGTTTAGACTGTAAAAGATATACTGTAAATGCAGCAGTACATGTAAGATGCAAATTAGGTGCTGATGCTAGCAACTTGTTTGCTCTGAAGCAATATTTGAGTAAAAGATTTTCCAAACAAGTTAAACAAGTTAATTCTCCTAGGAAAATTATGTTAAGTGTGATATTCATTAAAATAATTCCTTAAATGAAAACACTAAACTAAAACATCTTGGTAATATGGAGGCACTTACACATTTTTCTACTGGAAAAAGTTAAACCAAATAAATTTGCTGAAGAATCCAAACATTCCTCAGATATATAACAACGTTGGCAATGTTTCTATAACCCTCAATGAAAATGCTCTCTAATGCTCACACTATCTCATTATGGAAGTGTAACAGAATTAATTACAGGATTATTCTGGTCCAGGTCACAGGAGGGAGATTATCTGGCAACATGAATTCATTTTTATTCACTGAAGTTCCCTAGAGCAAGGTAACAGCATCACTCTGAACCAAACATTTTAATTTACAGAAGGAAACTGGTCCAGCTTCCTTGATCCTATTACCAGCTGGAGGTGATGACTTTGCATTAACTTGAATGCAAAATGCCAAACCCTTGATGAAAATATTAACACAGTTATTTAGTCTGTGCTTTAATGATCCTCTGAAACTCTGCCAGACCCACCACTGTTTCAGTCATTGTTCATACCCGCTGAATTTGAGGGTAAAAGTTCCTTCTTGACCTTTTAAAAAACAGTTCAGAAAACAAGCTCAACTATTCTGTGGTTTGCAATAATATTTATGGGCCTCATCAGAAGTTAAAGTCTGCCCAGTCGCCATGGAACTGCAGATCATTGACTTCACTTGGTGATGATTATCACTTAATCTGATTAAGAGTCCCAAAATAGCTGCTAAATTGACCTTTTATTGCTACACACACACTAAGAAACACTCAGAAAAAGTTTAGATAAGTCAGACCAAGGGGAGCCTGCTGTAAAAATGTATTACTATAGAAACAAGAAAGCTGGATTTAAAAAAAATACATATTGTATTGGTCAAATTAGTCCCTTAGCCAAGTGTCACCAGTGAAAAATAAACATTAAGTCTGCAGCTAACATTTACATAGATTGTTGTATCAGCACCTCATTAGTCTCAGCTAGTATAGCAGCTAACGTGGTTAGCAGTAAGCTAATTTTGTGGTAACAAATCAGACAAAATTGTGGATGTTTGTTTATTCACAAGTTTTTGAGTTGTTGGTTGAAAAATCACCAAAATAAACTA
>JAJHUR010129835.1:0-15695 GCA_027495735.1 Lutjanus campechanus | reverse complement strand
CGGTCGGTATTCAGAGCTATAAATGAGCAGCGTCTTTTTATTGCTCTCATATGCGCTCGGTCTGCACATTCAGCACGTCTGCAAGTTCACACACGCACACACACACCGTTCTCATCGATAGCAAAAACAATCTGCTGCACAAAGGCAATTATATAATGATTAAATCCATTTAAAATCTTATACTCCTACAACCAGAAACATGTGTTTTATAATCTCCCCCCAAAAAATGATTTATTTTTGTGCAGTTTTGTTTTGTACCTGAAAATATGTTTGCAGTGTTTGCATGAAAACAATTCTGTATCAGAATCAGCTTCATTCGCCAAGTATGTGTACACGTGCAAGGAATTTGACTCCGGTTTTTCCACTGCTCTCGACGTACTTACACAGGAATATAACAGACGTAACAGCGAAGAACAAAAACAAGAACAAGGACAACAAAGCTGAACAAATAAAGGTGAAGAGTAGACAGGATGGCTGACAACAACATGAATAAAAACTCCATATATGAGTCAAGTAAGATGTAAACATTACAGGTTGGGTAAAGGAAATAGACACTGAATGTATATGCATGTATACAGATCTATATACAGTACATACAGTGTGCAGGATGGTGACAGTGGACAGTTTTACGTGCACTTTGTATGATGTTTGTGTATGATGTTATTGTCAAATAGTTAAAAAGGTTATGTAGTGTTTCCCACACTGCATAACACTTGAATCCTACTGGTGAGACTTCTGTGAATGTTGGTTATTTAAACAAAGAGGTGACCAGTCAGTTGTCACAGATTTTTTTAAAGGGTTAGATCAGTAGAAACATCCCCAGTTGGGGAAAAAGCAGCAGGAGTACCAGTGAAGGAAGCTAAGCAATGCGCTGCTGTGGACGGGGTCAGCAGAAAAATGTGTTTTAGCTTCTTAAAAAAGGTTCACCTTACATCACCTTTTCTTTTATCAACACGCACTGAGCGTTGGACTGTGAGGACACTAACTGTTGAAGTTTTGAAAGCAAAGTTCTTTCTCATTCTTGCTTGATATATGGTGCTCAGCAGTCTGGCATCTCTGTTGTCGTATTTTGTTCTTCACAATGCACCATAACGCATCTTTTACTACGAAGCCACACTGTTGTAACACAGGCAGACTGAGTGTCCTGGCATCGTCTTGCTGAAACAGGCACTGGCATCATCTGGAGACGTCTGGATGGCAGCATATGTCATATGGAATTGTTTCAATTGTCGGATGTAAATGTGATCATAGAGTGTGGTCTAGACCTACTCTATATGTAAAGTGTCTTGAGACAACTTTGTTGTGAATTGGCGCTATATAAATAAAATTTGATTTGATGATTTGATATGTTGCTCCAAAACCTGCATGTACCCTTCAGCATCAGTGGTGCCCTCACAGATGTGACAGTTACCCATGATGCCATGGGCACTAACACCTTCCCAAACCATCACGGATGCTGTCTTTCGAAGTTAGCGCTGGTAACAGTCTGGATGTTGTGTCCTTTATGTAATCATGTTGGTTTTTTATGGCAGCGTGATCGCAGGTCACATGCATTCAACGTTAGTTTTCAGCTTTGCTCCCTTACATGCATGTACGTACTCCTGCTACTTCTCCAAACGGGGAACATGCCGACCTCCATCTACTGTAGGTAACACACTGACTATGGAGAAGTGCCTCATACAGCCCCACTTCAAAAAATCTGAACTATCCCTTTAGAGGGAATATGAACGTACCAAAGGTGTTCTGCTTTGTTTTATAAACTCTTGTTTACATTTCACTCATCTCTTTGGTGATTTTAACAGCCTTGAATTGTGTCAAACAATGTCCTGCTTGTTTATCATCATCAACACTGATGATAAAAATCACTGCATCATGTCGGACTGAGATGCTGAGCAGAGATTTCAAAAATAGTTCAGGGGATTTCAAAACTCTCCTCTCCTACTTGTTTTTTATTTATTGAAGAACATGTAAAGCATTTATGGAAAAAACTCTCGACCTTTCAGCCCCCTTGACTTGTTGTTTTGTTTTTCCTGAGGCACAAAACAAAACCCAGAGCTTCAGCCTAAAACCGCATATGGATCTGCTCAGAGAACATTTGGTCTATGAAGAGAAAAAAACAAAAAAAAAGCTTAATCCTCCCTCTCAGATGTTTATTTTCTGAAGGCATTACTCAACGTTTATAGAGCATTTTTCAAGACTTGAGTAGATGATGGGCCAAAAGTGGCTTATTCCCTCTCGCACGGCGTAATTTGTATGGAAATCTATTCCCTACAGTCTCTTTAATTGCAGTGTGGAAATTAATGTCTTCCTCTGGTGAGAGGAGGCAGCTATGTTCATCCTCAAAACCCCACTGCCTTAACTGACATTAATCACAGAATTAATGAATCCACAGTGACACTGCGGGCTGAGAGCGCCACATCCAGCCAGGTTCCTGTCAGAGATACAGAACAGATAAAGAGCATCAAGCTGCAGTCATCTCTCCTCGACTGAAACGTGTGTTTAATGGTGAGCAGACAGAAGATTTTGTAGTGGATGTTTGGATTTTGTGCACGGGTAATTTAAAGGTAAAAACAGTTGGGATGTTGTGTAAAACAATTTTGATTTGTTTGCAAATCATTTTCAACCTTAATTCAGTTGAATGCAATAAAAAAAAAAATATTAATGCTCAAACTGATAAACTTTATTGTTTTTTTGTAAATATTCACTCATTCTGAATTTGATGCCTGCATATCACACAACACTCAGTCAGCGTTTGGGAACTGAGGACACTAATTGTTGACTTTCTTTCTCATTCTTGCTCATTATATAACCCCAGGTGCCCAGTAGTTTGGGGTTTCTGATCATATTTTGTGCTTCATAATGCACCACACATTTTTAATTGGAGACAGGTCTGGACTGCTGGAAGTCCAATACCGAAAACTCTTTTATATGAAGCCACGCAGTTGTAACACATGCAGAATGTGTCTTTGCATCGTCTTCCTGAAATAAGCAGAGACATCGTCTGGATGAAACCCAACACATCCTCGTACCTAAACGCCAGAATAGGTTGATTGTCAGTTACTGCCAAAACGACATATATTTCCGACAGGCTTAGTCAGATGGAAAAACTCACGTGGCTTGTGTTGTAAAACGGTCAAAGTTTGGTTAAGTTTAGGCACAAAAACTACTTGATTAGGGTCAGGAAACAACTGTGGTTTGGCTTAAAATGTTTACCTCGTGTATGTCACGAAACAGAGGTGATGTCATTCGTGTGATGGATTTAATTAACTTTTTGTTCCCTTTGGCTTGTCTGAACCATCCAAACACCCTACCTCCTCCGATCATGGACTTTCTCACTCCTCATATTCCTCCTGTCATTTTTACTACATCCACCAGGGGACGCGGGATTGCTGACTGTTTTTCAAAGTGTTCCAGAGCCTGTGTTAGTATCCTTTAATACATTTATGTGGGTTTTTAATGCAGTGCCGTTTGAGGTGTCAAAGGTCACATTCAATGGTTGGTTTTCAGCCTTGCCCCTTACCTGCAGAGATTTCTCCGGATTCTCTGAATCTTTTAATGATATTATGGATTGTCGATGGTGAAATCTCTAAATTCTTTGCAGTTTTGTGTTGAGAAACGTTGTTCTTAAAGTGTTGGACTATTTACCTGCGCAGTTTTTCACAGCGTGGTGAACTTTACCCCGTCCATGCTTGTGAACGACTGAATCTTTCAAGGATGCCTCTTTAATACCCAGTCATGATACCTGTCACCTGTTACCAGTTAACCTGTTTACCTGTCGAATGATCCAGACAGATGTTTTTTGAGCAGTTCACAACTTTGTCAGTATTTTGTTGCTTCTGTCCCAACTTTTTTGAAACGTGTTGCAGGCATCAAATTCAGAATAAGAGCAAACTTACATAAAAAGTTTATCAGTTTGAACATTTAATATTTTGTCTGTGTTCTGTTTGTTCTGTATTCAGTTGAATACAAGTCGGGGTGCCCTGCTCGCTCGGTTGGTAGAACATGTGACCTGTGCACAGAGGCTGAGTCCTCACGGGTTTGATTCCAGCCTGTGTCCCTTTGCTGCATGTCTTCCCCCGTCTCTCTCTCTCTCTCTCTCTCTCTCTCTCTCTCTCTCTCTCTCTCTCTCTCTCTCTCTCTCTCTCTCTCTCTCTCTCTTCCATTTCCTGTCAGTCTGCAGCTGTTCTTTCAAATAAAAGTGAAAAACCTAAAAGATAACCTTAAAAAAAACAGTAAAGTATTTGCAAATCATTGCCTTCTGTTTGTATTAGTGTTTTGCACGACGTCCTAACTTCTGTGGAATTGGGGGTTTGTATGTTTTGTCAATGTGTGTGTGTTTAACAGGAAAATAAAGACTGCAGTGGAGAGGGTAGACAAGAGAGACTGACAGGGTCCACGGAGAAGCAGTTATGCAGAACTCGGTGACTTTTACCTTGCATAACTAAGTGTTATGATAAACATCACCTTCCCAAACACCAAGCTGAGGGAAGATGACACTAGTCAGGCTTGAGCAGCACTTTCTGTCAGTTCGAAGCCTCCCACTCTGCCTGTGAGCTCTTCAACAGACAGACTGTGTGCATTTACACTGATCCTCTGTCTGAATGAATATGCTAATCTACTTTCAATGTGGAAATCTCCTGCGACTGATTATAAGAAAAACAAAGAGGAAACTTTGTGAATCCCCCTGGAGACTTCTTTCTGTTTGTAAAGAAAGTAACGTAAAGCCCCGTGTCCCTCACACCTCGGTGTGAATGACTCCCAGAGAAGAAAAGCTGAGGGGAAAAGGAAGTTTTGAGTCACAGTCGGTGTTAAATGTCACCTGGTGATGGATTCCCTAAATGCAGCCTCGCTGCTTTTATTGATTCTGATTTCAGGGTCGTCTAATCAAGCTGCAGACTGAGAGAAGAGTCTTTGGCATCAGGTTTAGACTGCGAGAGTGAGATGAAGTAAACGCTGAATGTGTGGGATGTAAACTAAGAGAAATCTGTCAATCTAACGCCTCTGAAGTTGGCAGCTCTGTGATGAGCTGGCAACTCGTCCAGAGTGGAACCCCTCCTGTCACCCGGTGTCAGCTGGGATCAGCTCCAAGTCTTACGACACTCTGAAGAACAAGTGTTATAGATGATGATGGATGGATGGATAATACTAATGCTCAAATCAATTGATCGTAGCAATTTGTTTAAAAGCTCTTCTAACTTAAAAATGTTGTGTGTCAGAAGATTGCCTCAGTGTTTTAAGTTCTGCTAACTTGATACATGGGGTAAATTACCGAGTGAGCTACCGAGGCGATATTGATGATATATATTCATTTAATTATATTCTTTGGCTTTCTTCTTTGGCAATTTTTGTGCAAAATGTGGAACCTATTAACTAGGATCAGCCTATTTTAGCCTTGCTGCATTAGCTGCCAGTGAAGTTCAGGATTGTTTCTTTTGTTTTGTTTTTTTAAATACACTATTTAGATTTTTGAACAGATCAGTTTGCAGTCAATGAACGGGAACTTGAGCAGCGTTCACTCCTGGGTGTGATAACGACGCTCACATCATCAGCTGATTAGAAACAGAAGTGTGATCGTAGCAGAGTGAGAGAGAGAGAGCGTGAGAATATGGACAGAAATGTCGAGGTGATATAAAAACTTTGGTTGATCGCGTAGCAGGAAGTGTTTGAACGACACTGCAGACTGGAGTTTGTGTTTTAATGAGAACAGGACAGAGGGAGCTGCATCGTTTTCACTCGTCTCCTCCGTCCCGTCTCCCTCTTCATCTCTTTGCAGTTCTCATGTATTATGGTGCGTTTAATTTGAATCTGTCCCAGCGTGAATGTGAGAAATGTGGGTGACTAATTTGTTTTTTAGAGTTTTTCTTAATCACCATAAGCTAATGTTTTGCACATGTGACCTACTTTAATGTTCTTACTTATTGTTTTTTATGCAGCATTTTCCCTTTAAACAAGACAAATGTCTCCTAAAGGAGACAAATTAAGAAACCTTAACCTTAGTTCATCTTTGGGACTGTGAATTTAGTTCATTTTAATCTCTGTGGACTGAACTTTCAGCTAGTTCTTTTAAAATGTGAACTTGCACAACGCTGAACATGACCTTAAATTTTACAACAGAAATAGCAAATACACACATGAATGTACTTACAGCTCCAGTATCATATGAAAAATCTTTTTTTAAACCAGGTCAAATTACATATTTCATCATATTGCAGGAAATAAAAGAAAAAGTATGTTTATCTCTCTTCCAGTAACTCAAATCATATCTCAATTTGAGGATTTTTCCTGATCGACGTCCAGTGTTTCGATCACATTTATTTATGTGAAACATCATCACAGATTTTACAGTAAAAATGAACAAAGGAAACTTGAACCAGAGCCTGATGATTTGGATTAATTGCTCAGCAGAGTTTCAGTCATTTACCAGCCTTTTTTTTTTACAGTCTTGACACCGGACAATATGAGCATCCATCTTTTTTGTGAAACGACTCCTCTGTGGCTCCCCGGTGAGAATAAATCACCAGGGCAGCTATAGATGAAGCACCGGTGCGTGTTATATAATGCCTATAGCTGCTAATGCGTTACAGCAGGGTTGTCTTGTCTGTCGTGGACTCCCGCGTGTTCCTCAGCTGTTCTCTGAGTCTTCGGTCTTCACCGGGTCAGTGCCTGCTGCTGGAGACCGACTGTGACCTCAGACAGCTGCAGTCCCTCTCTCTCTCTCTCTCTTTGTGTCTCTGGAGGCCTGTTAGGGACATAATACACACATCACAAGAGCGTCACAGCAACGACTGAGGACATATGAAACAGCCTGTCACCTACGTAGCTGTTGTGATCAGGATATTGAAATCAGATGTGACTCTTGGATGTTTTGAGCTGTGAGCAGGATCATTAACTCTGTTGTTTTTCACTGGTTTCTATTAGATTCTGACCTCAACTGCTGTTTTTATTATGAAATCCTTTGTGTTGTGACAGAACTTAGCTAAGTGTCACACATTGTTCCCAAGAGGAAGCTGTAGGTTTTTTTTTTTAAAGGGACAGATCATTTTAGAGAAATTTCAGAGGACTGTTTTTCCCGTTTGTCTAGAATTTCGCAAGCCACGATCATTGCTGTGATTGAGAGCCTCCGCACTCGTCTAGGAAGACTTTTCATGAGATTTTACAACCCGGCTGCAAGGATTTGCCCCCAAACAGCCACCAGTGAGGTGGGGTGTCGGCTGAAAAGTCCTGGCTCACAGTCGTTTGTCCAGTTCATCTCAATTGTGTCAAGTTCCTCCACGCCAAACATTTCTTTGTGGACCTTGATTTTTGTGCACAGACCACTTATGCAGTTTACGGTGATAACTGTGGCAGATCTAACAATGAAATTAGGAGTAATTGTTGAAACACCATCTTGTTGATTCCTAAGAGACGTAAACAAAAGCAGCCTCTTATTTCTAGCTGACGACGGTGGATTTCGTTGGCTAAAATAATGACTCACAAGCAGATTTCATAAGTGGTGCTGGCTGCTAGCTCCTTGAGAAAGCTGAGAAATCTCCAGCTGACGTTTCAATGTTTCCATCTGACACTTTTTTAAAGACTGGGGCTAAAGCTAGCTTACATTGCAGCAAACATTGGTTGGATGGTGAAATACAGCAGGTATATCTCGATGATAGATGACAGAAATACACTCATTAAAGTGGGAAAAAGAAGCACAGGGACTTGATCAGTGATCATGAGAAGAGCTAAGCTAACCCGGTTTAGCTGAGACAGCAGGCCAGAGAGAGATGCATTGTTGTCGACCCACTTTTATTCTGCAGCAGCCCACATCCTCCTCCTCAAACCCCCACAGAACAAAAGCAGATGCCGTGGTATCTTAACAAGTTTGGCTGAAGGAAAAGTTACTGCAGCTAGTAAGCTAGCGCCAGTTAGCCAGACATGCTAACATTCACAGTTTATGTTAGAGCAGATGAAGACGGAGTTTAATCCATTCACCACACGTGTGCTCTTGTGTTTCATGTTTTTGAGAGACTAAAAAAAAGGACACCACCGTCCAGACTCATGAAACGACGAGAGTCTCACGCCACTTCAACATGTAGAGAAATGGAAAGCGTGACAGCAGATCATCATCATAGATTCCGTAGCTAACCTATGATTGGACGGTTCCTGTTTGGAGGCGGGGCTTAGTAAAATTTGCTGCGTGTAAGCTTCTCCCTGTATTACTTGTGCTATCAGTAAACTATTAGAAAAGTTCATTTTCCATCGCGGCATCACCTTATATTATCTTGACACTTTATTGAGAATATACACGTTAAAACTTCATAAATGAGAAATTCAATTAGGCCGAGTTAAAAGGCCATCTCATTGTTCTTATTTCATCTTATCAGGAAAACACAGGACGTGAATAAATAAATAATCTCATAAATGAGACAAATTAAGTACATTTATTTGGATTTAGCAGGCTCTTGATCAGTAAAACAACCGACAAGTTTTAAATGCTTTATAAAAGTGGTACTGCAGATATAAATCTTAAATTTGCTGAATTTCCTCCACAGTCTTTTGTTTATTCTGTGACCTAAATAAAATTTCCTTTGACCCACCTGTGGGTCCTCGACCGAGTCCTTTTGAACGACTGATTCACACAGTTTTCTGAAGTTACGAGCCTTTGTTGAATCTGACATGGCATGTTCCTACGAGCCCTTTAATCGTGCCTGAAAAGTTGAGCCTGTCGAGGCGCGACGCCGACAAAATTCTGTCCACAACCGACCCAAACCTGACCTTTATTAAACATATCACAGCCTGAACCCGATTACAACCTGACATTTTTCTTAACAAGCTTCTCTCTTTGCACCAAACAGTTTTCAGTGGCAGGGACAACATACATGCAGGGAACTGGAGTTGGATACAACTAAATTGGGGAGAAAAAATAAATAAATAAAAAAAGTACAGCCCGACCCGAACCCATCGGGTTCAGGCACAGATCTCAAACTCTAATTTGTTCAAGATAAGAATATGAAAGTGTTCTTCCTTGAGGCCTAGTGTGAATTATGTTGAATGCACTGATGGGGAAGAGACACTCATCTTCTTTTGAAGGGAACGTGACAAGAGCCCTGATGTAGGAGTCATCATAACACTTTTTAAATGTGGTTGAAACAGAGACGTGTAAATTAATCTGTCTTAACCTCTGCGTCACCCTAAAGAATCCGTGCGGTGAATCAGAAGTGGCTTCGGTATTGAGAAGAAACGGCAACGTAGCACATTTTTTTCCAACCGTTCGAATCTGTCCAAGCATCTCGATATCTGCCCTGTGACTATTTAAAGACAGACCTGGACATTGTGAAACGTCTTGATTTAAAGCACGCCGCAGCAGCAGCAGCCTTTAAATCCATTTTCACGAGATTGTACCGTTATTTTTTGCTCGCCGTCTGTCCGTTTGCCTCACAGGTGCCAGATCAGTGACATCATGCGCTAAATTTATAACCGAGTCGTCATTTGCAGATCCAGCTCCAGACTATAAAGGGTGCTGCTGGCATGACGAGTGCATGAAAAATTCCACACATGGAAAGATGGAAAATGACTTGTGGTTTCCTGAGTGCAGAGGCCAGCTCGGCTGTTTGACAGGGAAAAGAGAGGGAAAAAAAGACGCCTGGTAGTATTTCTGGACTTTTCTTTGTGTATACAGTAATCTGTCAAGGTTGTGAAAACATTAGAGAAACTATTTGGTTAACCCGCTCTGAAATCTTTTAACGTTTTTATTGCTATTTCAACATTTTCGTTGCAATTATTGTAGCTTTTGTACATAAAATAGCACATAATATCAGTTAATAATGCCTTCAAGGCCCTTTTACTGAATGAGATCATCATGTTCAACAATTCCCATCATGTTTGGGCTTAATTTATTGCCCAATATAAATCCTCTGTTTTGATCCTGTCATTATGTACTGTGTGTGTTCATAGAGATGTTTGAACAGAGACTGTGTTGTTCTTCAGTGAAAGGAAACAGGTTTATTGTTCTGGGGCCATATTGCACAAACTTATTTCTATTTTAATTTTCCTTAATCTACTTCAGGAATCTTGCTTCATCATATCTTATCTCAGGTTAGGAAATCCAAAATACTCAATCCAATCACTTATCAACTTATATGTCTGTTACCAAGCAACCAACACTACTTTTTTCATCACATTGAGCTGAAGAACTTTGTAACCGTTGCGTGTTTTTCATTAAAATATACTGACACATACAAAAAAATGGAGCAAAAACAGTGATAGGTACTTAACTTAAGCACATATGACTTAGAGGTGTTGAGAGAAGTTCAAAGATGATCTTTTAGAAGAAAAAAACAGGCTAATTTGTGAGATAAAAAGAGAGAGAGTGGGCTAATATAGCACACACAGTCATGACCGTTGCCAACAAGTTAGCAAACACTATCGTTAGCGGCTGTGAGCCGTTACTACAGTTAGCTACAGTTAGCTATCATCATTGTTAGCTACTCTTTTCTAGCACTACCATTATTTACTGTTAGCTAACACTACTGTTAACTACAGTTAGCAAACACTACTGGTATTGTTAGTGAACACTACCTTAACACTACTACTTTTCTCCAATACTACCTTTAGTTACTGTTAGCTAGCACTACTGTTAGCAGCTGTTAGCTAGCACTACAGTTGGCTACTGTTAGCGAACACTACCCTTAGCCACTGTTAACTATTGTTAGCTACTCTTTTCTAACACTACCATTAGTCATTGTTAGCTAACACAACCGTTGGCTTTTTTTTTATCGTGTCAAGCTTAATAACTTTGTAACTGTTGTTTTTTATCATTAAAACATACTGAAACATACCAAAAAAAAAATTGGCACTCAACTCCGAGACAGATGAAGTAGAGATGTTAGCTAACACTATTGTTATTAGCAAATACTACCATTAGCTACTTAGTGACCACTACCATTAGCTAGTATTAGTAAGTTAGCTACTACTACAAGTGGAAAAACTAAAGCTAAGACAGCTTATCCTAAAGTTAAAAGGGAGTTTAAAATGTCTTAAAATACGCTTTTTACAGGTTTGAAAGTTAATGTTAGATTTATCACATTTGATTTGACTTCAAATTTGCTTTTAAATGTGTTTTGGGAGGAAAACTGAATTGATCACACATTGAACCAATAAAAAGTAATGTAAACAGAACATGTCCTTCTTTGCCAGTATGGGCGTGAAATAGGTCTTAAATTATGTTTACAATGGTCTTAACAAGGTCTTAAATTTAATTTGTTGAAACTTGCGCTTACTTAAATTAAGATAGGAGCATTGACTTAGGAACTTAGGAACTGTTCATCTGTTCCTAAATCAGGCCATAACCCTGATCACCATGGTTACCAAACAGTTAACATGGGATCTGTGAGTTAGGAAGTTTCTGTAGTACCGCCGCTGATTCCCACACTGCCAATTAGAAAAGAAGCGGTCAATAAATCCTTTGGGGAAAAACTTCCTCAAAACGACAGAGGTGAGAGTGTTTTCTGTGTGTGTGCGTGTGTCTTGAGGAATTTAGGCCTGGCGTTTGTAAAGTAAGTGGAAAGAGACGTGGGCAGTCGTGTCAGCATGCAGGCCAGTCACAGACACTCCGGGTGTGTGTGTGTGTGTGTGTGTGTGTGTGAGGCAACACAAAAGCTAACAGGTTGGTCCAGCACTCAGCTGCCAAATGAGAAGAAAGGCAGAAACAAGATTTAGGAAGTAATGATCCAGGAAGGGCCACACTACTGCAGGCCCCTGCAGCACCAGGATGTAGTGACTAAACAGTCAACAGCCTCGAGTCCTGTTTGTGTGTGTGTGTGTGTGTGTGTGTGTGTGTGTGTGCATGTGTATGTGCGTGTGTGTGTGTGTGTGTGTGTACATTTCCTATGAATGCTCGCCACTCTGCTGGAAATTAATCCAAACAATTACTCTTCTCTCATCCAAATCTTTGTCTGCTGCGGCACTTCATGGTGAAATTGTTTAGCCTAATGTCTGTTTGTCTTTGTATATGTTTGTTGTTAAGTTTTATTAATTGTTTGTTCATCTATTCCCTCCTTTGTTATGTGTGAATGCATGTTTAGATTTAGCTGTAATTATGAACATTTAAATGTTGTTAAGTAGCTATTGACTCTTCACACTCAAAGCTAGCAGTTGTTCTGTGCAGCTGACGTTACTGGTTCAACTGTGTAGCTAACATTAGCAGTTGGTGTGTAGCTAATGTTACCAGTTGGTCTGCGTAGCTAACATTAGCAGTTGGTCTGTGTAGCTAATGTCTGCGTAGCTAACATTAGCAGTTGGTCTGTGTAGCTAATGTTAGCAGTGTCTGTGAAGCTAACGTTACCAGTTGGTCTGTGTTGCTAACGTTACCAGTTGGTCTGTGTAGCTAACGTTACCAGTTGGTCTGTGTAATTAATTTTAGCCGTTGGTCTTCCCTGTAAATGTTTCTTGAAATTAGATGTTGAGTCCTTGTATGGTGACAGTATTTTCACAGCTGAAGACAGAACTGTTACTGTACTGTGACGTTGTTCCTGTTTTTGAAAAGACAAAATATTGTAGAAATTTCAACCCATTGAAGCATTTTTTCATTAGAACCTGTGATAATGAATTGACTGTAAGATTGTCATGTGTGCACACTGCAGATGGTCGTGTATTGTAATTTATGTTAAAATGTATTTTTAAATTGTAATTCAGCTAATAATCCCCACTTTTACTAAATGTATCTGCAATCTGATTACAACTTTTTTTTCTGTTTTTTAATTATGTAATCCTGTTATATGTAATCTGTTACTCTCCAAGCCTGTCAGGGATCCTGCACGCACACACACACACACACACACACACACACACACACACACACACACACTCACAGTTTCCGAGCCAAGAACATTTCCGCAGGGTCGGTTTAGATACACTAACCACATTGGCTCTGTCACTGGCCTCCCAAATTTCCCACATAAACCACAGAGATTCCAGATGTTGCAGGGAGGCGAAGAGTCTGCGCCTCCTCTGCTGGGCCCGCGGCCCTCCTCGCCTCTCCATCCTCGGCCTGGCCAAGCACGTGGCATGGCTCACACCAAACACCGTGTTCTTCTGCACAGAAGCACGGCCGCGGGTAACCATGCTACTGCAGATTTACATAGCTGTGAGCTTCCACCTGTACCCAGATAACAAAAAAAAAACACAGCAGCGCTCCGTTAAAGGCGCCTCTGTCCCGGGGCAGTGTAGCACTGCGGCTTTCTTGTGGTTTCAGACCTGATTAAACAATTTGGCTCAGCAATCAAAGAGCGATCGCAGGCCGAGGCAGAGCAGACTTCCTGCATCCTCTCTGCTCTGCGGCTCAGAGGCTTTAAAAGTTAAGGGCCCAGCAGGACCTGTTTGTGTCTCAGTTTGAAAACAATACCTGCACTGTGCTTCCAGCTTATCACGGCTGATGAGCCGAGCAGAGCTGTGGGACAAGCTGATTATACAGTCCACACACGCATCATTAATAAAACAGAACGTTAATGTGGAAATAGACTACTTTTTAAATTTAATTTAACATTATAATGCTGATTGCCCAGTGTAATGGCTGTAGAGTAATGACAACAATGCCTTGTCTTGTCTCAGGCAAATAAGATTTTATTTCAGGACCAGACAAGAGGGTGTCACTAACTAAACGTCCGTCTAGCTAGCTAATTCATGAACAAATGAACACACCCACATCTGTGGACAACGCCAGATTTTGTGTGAATGCAGCCGAAGTATCCTCAATCTGATCTGCCTACATTTTGTAGAGTTTAATCCTCAAAACCTGCGTACTGAATTGTCGGGGGGCTTTACACTTCTGCCCAAATGCTGAAACCCAGAGATGTGAGAAAAATATAAGAAAATATGGAAATACAGGCAAAGGGCAGAGTCCCTGCAGATACAGACACGGTCACATATTTCCAGTGGCTCATAACTGGTGATTTAGAGACATTATGTTTATCGGAGTACATTGTTGTTGTTGTTTTGAGGAAAATGTTGTATATTATGCCTTCAATTCCAATTGTCCTGTGTAGCTATTGTTAGCTGTTGTATTGTGTTGTGCTAACATCAGTGGGTAGTCTGTGTAGTTAACATTAGTGTTTGTTGTGTGTAGTTAACACCAGCAGTTGGTCTGTGTAGCTAACATTAGCGGTTGGTCTGTTTAGCTAACATTAGCAGTTATTCTGTGTAGCTAATGTTAGCAGTTGGTTTGTGTAGCTAACGTTAGCGGTTGGTCTGTTTAGCTAACATTAGCGGTTGTTGTGTGTAGTAATGTTAGCAGTTGGTCTGTTTAGCTAACATTAGTGTTTGTTGTGTGTAGTTAACACCAGCAGTTGGTCTGTGTAGCTAACATTAGTGGTTGGTCTGTTTAGCTAATGTTAGCAGTTGGTCTGTGTAGCTAACATGAATAATTGTTCTTTGTCGTAACTTTCTGTTAACTTTTTTTTTAGCTAACTTGCAAATTCATGCACTTTCTCTTGATGTTTTCTTCTTTTACTTCCCCTCCACCACCCCTCCACCAACTCCTGCTGTAGTTACTATGTTATTATTACTATGCATTGACCCTCATTACAATAACTTTCAATTCACCTCTTCAGTGAGAATGTTTCACTCTTATTTCCAAAGTGGTGTTGATCTTTTCTCCGCAGAGTTTGGCTCTGAAGAAAGGGAAAACACTCGGGTGCTGTGTACAGGTGTTGACTTTGTGACAGCAGCACAAACAACTTGGAAAAAGCTGTGGGAAGAGTTCTTGTCTGTTTCCACTTTAATGTTCTGTTGAAAGTTCAAATTCTGTTTTTTTAATTGATGTGGAGGCATAAAATCTGTGTTTTCCTTGATGTTCAAGTTATTTTTCTCCGCATTGCTAACATAACTCAGCTTTGTAAACATGTGGTCCGAGTGTTCACACAGATGTTGATCGCCACAGTTTGGTTTCGATTAAGCAGAAACATTTTTGTATAACCATTTGTATTGTCAGTATTTTGACAATAATTTTTAGCAGCTTGAGACCATTTAAATCAACAATTTCACATAAGACAACTGCAAAACCAACTGTAGGTTTAACTTTAAGCAGCTGTCATTTTCTCCTTTGGTCTTTGTCAGACTCTTAACTCCAGTTTCTCTCTCGGGACGACGCTCATCTTGAAATATAAACATCGACTTCCTGTTTGAATTTGTTTCATGGAGGCTAATGTCATGCTACAGTACGTCGTGAGATGTAATGTATGAAGAGTTTTCCTGTCAGCTGTATTTATAGGTGATTACTGTGAAGGTGCCTGGGAGCAAAACTCCCATTATGTGCATTTCACATCATCAGAAAGGTGATGGAAATTAATCCCTGGTGGAAAAAAGAGACTTAAAACCAGCCTGGAAATGACTTAAAATCAATAAAACATGAGCTTATTTTACATCCGCCACCTTTGTGAGAAAAAGAGTGGGATGGAGGGATTGAGAGAGAAATGTACCTCTGTGATTAGATCCTCGTTGCTCTAATAGAAACCAGGTGCCGGACAGTGGTGTAAATGTTTTCCCATGCATTTTTGTGGGCAGCGCAGCCTCAACTGATTCAGACCTGACAGCATTACATGCTTTGTCATTCAATGAAACAATAGGCACGTACGCTTGTCATGCCAGTTTTACATTCTTCAAGCCTCTTTATACAAACTTTGACCCCTGAGAGCTCTTCACCTCCACATAAGTTTCAACATATT